>CM035431.1:99308308-99560808 GCA_020310875.1 Ceratopteris richardii
ACCAATGAAGCTAAAGATGGAGGACGCAACCAACTTCAGATGGGGAAAGGTTTTGCAAGCTGATGCAAGAATCACAAACCATCCAAGAAAAAAAACATACAAGGATAAAGCAATGACCAGAGTACAAAAGCCAAAAAAGTTCAAATATTGGCATTGTGATCACTTGAAACAACGGATTGGAGTTTTCTTGGGTTATCACTGATGACAGGCATAAACTTTATGCAGACAGTATGATAAATATGATAACTTTGACAAATGATGGGAAAAGAAATGAAAAACTGACAAACAAAGAAGAAGAGGAGCTTTGCTTATGAGCTGCAATTTTTCCCTTTGCCCAAATAAATATTCTGTGACTCATAGTCACTGTGTTTGGTTGGATGATTGAACTTGGATAAGAAAAAATAGAAATTATAAGACAAAATTCAGAAAGTAAAGAGAACTTTCTTCGTGATTGATTTACCAAGAGGTAATAACTCCCCCAAGTTACATTTCTGCATCCAGCAGGCATTTCTTTAAGGAGAGATTGATATCCCTACATTGAAGGCTGCTAAAAAGGAGGAAAAAAAGGGGAAGAGGGGAAGGGGACTGCTCATCATAAATTTTAGCTACTAAAGGAAGTATGCTCATCATTCACCCATTGGAGATCAGTAAATTACGATCGCAGTCAACCATACTCGAACACAAACACAAGAACACCTTGGTGGAGACTTCATACATACTCCAACTCTAAAAACTCAAGACTTCATGAATCTTTATCCGAACCCAAATCTAGGTTTGACAACCACAATGAAGCACCTTTTGAGTTCATATACCTACATGCCACGACTGGACACAAAATGCAGAAGAAGAAACTGGCATAGGTATGACAGAACTTTCTGTTTGGGATGTAGTTCCTCCTCCAGAAGTTCGTAACTTCACAAAATTTGAGAGCTTGTGATCCTCAGCAATATCCTGATGACATAGAAACAGCAGAAACACAAGCTTCTTCAGGAAAAAGGAATTATTTCTCTATAAGATTATCAAAGATATCATTACCAAACATATTAGCTAGCTATCACTGGTCCAACGTTCAAAGATGATCCAATAATGGGTGATATGCATTGTGAACTTACAATATTCGAATTTTACTTAAAATTTTTCAGCAATTGACTCAAACTAAACATTCCTCACAAAAAAATTGTGGCACCTTTTAGATACTTCATACGAATTCTCATAAACAGCTTCACAAATGCAATGAAGTTCAAGGATCCATAATTGACTATAGCTCCAGCATATTCAGTGCTAGGCTCCAAAAGCAAGTATTTTTTAACCATAATATGAACGAGAGATTTAATTTGTGAGATTTAAATCGAAATTTAAATGTTTGATTCGTTTAAATCATTCAAATCCGAAATAAAAATCGAGGTTTTTATCCATGTGGAAAAATTTTTATTTTCAACACAAAGTATATATACATTAGCCCCATGTATGAATATTGCATAAATTAACAAAATACTTGCATAAAAACATCACATTGCTCAATTGACAATAAATTAAAATTATTTCATCATTCAATGATTCGTGAACCATATACGATACATCATACATCATACCAAAATTATAAATACCACACACAAGATCATAGATGATAAACCAAATATTGATCACCCTGAGTGACGAGTCATGACATTAATGGTTAATAAGGAATGATTATTCATACATTATAATGATTGATGAGCCATGATACATCATACATGCTACATGAAAGTAATAATAACTAAATCGTGATATCATAGTCATTGTAGTTTGTCACGGCTCATGATTCAAGTCTTATACTCTGTGACTTGTTCAAAATAGCCAAAAAAACCTTCAACTATCATTATTAAAAAAAAAATTACAAAAAAAGAAAAAAAAAAACTCTATAAAATTCGTACTGACCTGAATCACATACTAATTAAACGAATTTTATTTTGTCCTATCAAATCGCAAATCTTATTTACTATGTTTGTAACCTATGGTCTAATTTCTAAAGTGAAGATTCAAGGAGGTGATATGATGTGTGGCCATACCCATTTCTGGCATGTGACGGAAACTGCAACCTAACATCTTTGAGCAGGTTTAAAGCCTTTCAAGCAAGCCCATAGATTAATTAAAAATAGCAAAGATGATATAATAATGATGATAATATGATATACACTTCTTTGAATATTGGGTGTTATAATTGCATTCTATACGTAAGCAGTCTTTTCAGACATAGAAACTCAATCTTAGGCTCAAATAGCCAAGTCTCAAGGATATGGTGAACCTCATCTCCTCCCTCCTAACGCAGTACCTTGACAAAATGTAGACCTTTGAAGTCTCGTTCTCAAATTCATTTGCTCAGGCTCGTATGATTCACACACATCCTCAAGATCATTGTGTCCACTGTGTGTCAGACCCAGATGTAAAACGGTCATTATAAACCAATCCTTTTTAGGCTTCATGCACAGTTTTCTAGAACTATCTAAGCATGTCATGTCCCAAATCATTCAGTTCAAGCAACTATACATGTCATCCATGATGCACAGATGCACATTTCCCAAAAGCAGGCAGCATACAATAACTTTAAAGTCCACTTCATTAATCTCAACTTTCAGCAACATGTGTAAACTGTATACTCTTGATACAGCACAAATGAGGGTCTGCATCTTCCAATCTGCCTCCAAAGAAAATGGTTTTTGCATCAGGTATGTTAGGTAGTAGCCTGTAGGTGCTGAACAAACATGTACACTTTATGCCACAACTTGGTATTATAGCAAATTCTTTTCAGCATGCAGTTATGATACAGCTGAATGACAAAAGCCAAACACTGAGGAAATGCAGACCTTAGAAATGAAAACATGTATTGTAACAATAACAATAGGATAATAACAAAAACAATGACAACAACTATTATTATTATTATTATTATTATTATTACTATTATTATTATTATTATTGTTGTTGTTGTTTGTTATTATTATTATTGTTTTTGTTGTTGTTGTTGTTCTTGTTCTTGTTGTTGTTGTTGTTATTATTATTATAATTATTATTACTACTATGACTAGTATTGTTATTATTACTGATATTAATGAAAAACACTAATATAAACATCATATTCAATAAGTTATTCATCATACCATGAAACTTAGAGCACAAAATAAATAAACAAATCAGGGCCCCTAACCTTAGTATTCTCTACTTTGGGACCTCAGCACACATGCTAGAGACCTTGACATCTAGCCCTTGTTCCACACAGGCGATGGCAACTTGTGCATGCATGTAACATTGTCTCCCTCTTCTAGGGATTATCATCCTCAATGACCAATTTTGATGAGAAATTCAGAAGCGAGGAAACTCTATAGGCCTGACACACAAAACACTGCCTAGGCCTCTTAGGCTTCATCCCATAACTTGCCTAGGTTCTCAACGCAGATCGTAACTACAAAGAGTGAGATCATTCTCACAATCCTATAACTACCTCTACACTTAAGTTTGATTGTTTGGTAAAAGACCTTGCATGAGAAAAATACTCATGCTACCAAAGCAAAGACCTTATGTGATCCTAGGAGAAACATGAGGTCTCTCATGAAACATAGCCACATGTAATCCTACCAAAATCTTGTGTGATAGATGAGTGCACAAATCACTTTGTAGACTAATCAATTATTATGACACTCAAACTGTGTAGCCTTACCCATTCAGTTCTAACCATGTGATACATCAAATAGCTTTCCCTTTCTACATTTACAATTGTAGCCTTAGCAACTTGACCTTTCTCTCTATTCCTCAATAGCACAAACTCTTAGATGTCTACCCAAATCTCTTCAAGGAAAGATTGGGAAAAATGTACTTTTAACTTATGAAATATCTACTGATGATACCTGATTGAGCTTTTTGTTAGAAAAGACGGGTACATTTGAAGATGAAAAGCTACAAAAGAAATTGACGAACGGATTTGTTTGATAAAAAGTCATCCACTGTTCTTTATCAATTTCCTCCTATATGGAAGGTTTAATATCTTCTTAAGAAGATGGTGGAGAAGTTCTATCTTCAGATCTTATCAAAAGCTAAGCTTATGAATGCTTCTTAAACACTTACCCATCCAAGCACTCTAATATCCTCAAGAAGCAAACCCTAATTCTTGCACATGCTTTTCAATTGCCATGTGTCACAATCCTATTAAAAGTGTAAAAAGTTGATCCAATGGCTGCCATTAAAGGCACATGACATTGAAAAGTTGGCACAGCTCTAAATAAAGGAAGATTGAAAAACATAAGCCTAAATTAGCGATTATGTGGGAACATTTTCATAAAGCTTCTTTATTGGATAGATTTTCGTGGGGCAACCTTTTTCTATATGAACACAAGATTATGAGCACTTGTAGATCATCTCATACATGTTATACCCATGCTATGCTACAATCTTAGAGCTTCAATGGGATGGAGGTGATGCTTCTACACATGGAGGTGATGGAGTAATGTATGCTCATACACTTGGAGATCTCTCTACTCTTGTGAGAGAGGTTGCTTTAGAGAACTTGCCCTAGCTTCTTCATGCCTTGTCCCTATCCTCACATGCTCTCTTTCGTCTTGATGGGTTCTGAGTATTTCTAAGTTACCTTGTAATTGTGACTTGGAGCATATCATCATCTTGTATACATACTTCCATATTTGGAGCATATCACTTTTTGTTTACACTTTGTGTATTCGCTTGAGTCTATGTGTGTATGTTCTCTCATATGTGCTATTATTTCTCTGTGATGGGCTATTATTTGCCAACATAAAATAACAAATGAAGGTGCAATGTGTGAGGTTTGGTGCATATAAAGTTCTATTGCTACACCTTCCCTCCAAGATATTGTTCATAATTATTCTACAATTTACATGGTATTATGCATACTAAAACATGAAAACGACCTACATTCGTTTGAACAATGTGTGTAGAATAAATTCATACAATATGCAGACAATAGATTGCATGGAGAGACTAGGATGATGATCAATAAAAAGATTCGATAATGAATGCTTAACTTTGGAGGGTCATACACCCAAAGGGTATGATGCAATAGTGTAAAAATTGGGAATATGAATCACTCAAGTAAGACTCAAGTGTCAAAGATGTAGATTATAATTGACTACAGTACTAGCATGGCCTGAAGGTATCAAGCACTTTGTAATTGGCACAAAGCTCGAAAAAAACAAAGAAATCTAAATAATGAAAAGAATGTATCCTTCATTTAGCTTGATGCCTGATGTAACCATGTGTATATTGTTTTGGTGCAGAAGCATGGACAGCATCATATATAATATTCAAGCCCTATCAATTCACGAACCAAGATAACAATCACAACCTAATACTTCATCCTTTATGAAAGACCTTGGAAGACTTGAGCATGCTTCACAGATGGAAATGAAGAGTAGCTACTATTTTTATCACAAGAGATGCACATTGAACAAATATCTGATCAATTCAATATGGCATATGCAAAAGCACTTGATGTGCCATGATTGACATACATAAAATATTGTAGAACTGAATGATCAAAGGATGATGAAGCTTTCAACTGCATGAGAGGAGCACCTATACTTCAGCACATAGCAGGCTTATGCACAGATTCTAACAGACTTGAAATTGGTCATGCAATATGAGTTGTGAGCTGCTTTATGACTAATCTTAGAAAAGCAGTTTAGGAGGTTGCCAAGTCTATTTTGAGATATTTGAAGCACATGAGAAGGATTCATTGAAATTGCAAGGACTTAGTGGTTCAAACATGAATAGTAATGAAGGAATATCTTTGCACTTGTGGGTGTTGTTGTTTCATGGTGCTCTGAACTTTGAAGTATACTATCACTATCTCTTACAAAAAGCTGAATATATTTCAGTCATCAAGGTTTCCAAAGAAACCATTTTGTTAGCACGACTATGCTTTGAGCTAAGTTTCTTCAAAGAACACCACTCCTACCTTGTAATTTGTCTCCAAAGATATATCATCTTCCATGCATGTAATAAGCAAGTTGATGTGTTGTATCAACGTTCTCATGGAATAACTCTCTTTGCTAGCTTTCCATATATATTCTTGCTTCAGTTATTTACTAAATAATCACTAAAATATATGCCTTTTACTGACTCTCATGTCCTTTGGCCTTTTTGTCTCATTTAAGTGAGTTTACAACAAAACTCATGCCCCAAGAGACTGATCCTGTTTAAATAAAACATTAGCCCTTTGTTTTAGAGTGAGGGCTTCAAAAATTCTTACATGCATCTTCTATTTGCTCCAGTAATCCCTCCTTCCCCCCTCCCCCTCCCCCCCGCCCCCTCCCCCCCCCTACCCCTCCCCCTCCCCACCTCCCCCTCCCCTCACCCTCCCCCTCCCCCTCCGCACCCTCCCCCTCCCTCCCCCTCTCTCTCTCTCTCTCTCTCTCTCTCTCTCTCTCTCTCTCTCTCTCTCTCTCTCTCTCTCTCTCTCTCTCTCTCTCTCTCTCTCTCTCTCTCTCTCTCTCTCTCTCTCTCTCTCTCTCTCTCTCTCTCTCTCTCTCTCTCTCTCTCTCTCTCTCTCTCTCTCTCTCTCTCTCTCTCTCTCTCTCTCTCTCTCTCTCTCTCCCCCTTCTCTCTCTCTCCCCCCCTCCCTCCCTCCCTGCCCCCCCCTCCCCCCCACTCCCTCCCTCCCTCCCTCCCCCCCCCCCCTCCCCCCCCCCTCCCTCCCTCCCTCCCTCCCTCTCTCCCCCCCTCTCTCTCTCTCTCTCTCATGGTATGCACAGACACGAGACTGGTTGGCCGACCACGGCTTTGACATAGACAAGCTACCACCACTACAGTAGGACTCACATACACCCACCTACTTGCTCTCTCATCAGGAGAGGAATAGGATCATTCGTCAGGAGATATGGCATACATACATACAGAGGACATGGCTGAGCCCTAGGGGTACATTGCCACCGAAAATGCTCTATTACCGTGAGCATTTTCTACATATATCGGACGAGGGCTTCATCGAGATTCCGAGATACATGCAGACATATATACCCCACCAGCTTCGAGTCGTCATTGGGCAGCTCCGGGTTTCATCACATCAGCTCGAGATTGAGAGGGGTCGATCCAGGGGAGTCCCCCGTGAGGAGAGGTGGTGCCCAGTATGCGAGACAGAGGTAGAGAGTGAGGAGCATTTTGTTATCAGATGCCCAGCATGTAGACCGACGAGCACATTTCCAGATAGAGGAGTCACTCCAGTTATGCATGACTATGGGAGACCAGCGACGCTTGGGACGCTTCCTCGCAGCAACATACGAGAGGCGAGATCGGTCACTCCAGCCCACAAATCAGCCACGGGTGAGTACGCAGCAGACCATTACCCAGTTTTTTCGGCGAGCTGAGCTACATCAGAGAGGTCCATCTATAGGGCTCACGCTCCACCAGGCAGCTGCACAGAGAGCACGGCGCCGACCACGCATGGGCAGATATCATCGACCACGACTATATCAGGAGGATATCTCATGCATCAAGACAGCCTACGACCACATGATGGAGCATAGGCGCACCACCACCCCATGGGTTGTCTTCCTTCAGGAGGCACTCAGACCACCCCCAATGTACCACATACTACACCCACCTCCACCCATTCACCGGTAGCTAGGGTGTTTTACTCTCACTTTTACTCACATGTCCCCCATGTATTAGGTGTCCCCCATGTATTAGACGTTAATATGACTCTCTCTCTCTCTCTCTCTCTCTCTCTCTCTCTCTCTCTCTCTCTCTCTCTCTCTCTCTCTCTCTCTCTCTCTCTCTCTCTCTCTCTCTCTCTCTCTCTCTCTCTCTCTCTCTCTCTCTCTCTCTCTCTCTCTCTCTCTCTCTCTCTCTCTCTCTCTCTCTCTCTCTCTCTCTCTCTCTCTCTCTCTCTCTCTCTCTCCCCCCCCCCCCGCGACCTGCCTCGCGCTGCCCTGCTCTGCCGAAACCCTAGGCGACCTGCCCTGCTGCTTCTCTCACGCTGCCCTGCTGTGCCGAAACCCTAACCTGCTGGCGAAACCCTCACCTGCTGATGATCGCGACCTGCCCTGCTGCTTCTCTTGCGCTGCCCTGCTGCTGCTGATCGTGCCCACCACCTGCACCCTCCCGCCCTACTGCCTGCCGCCCGCTTCCACACACCCCCACTGCCGCCCTTGCCGAAACCCTAACCAGCCTCTCTCTCTCTCTCTCTCTCTCTCTCTCTCTCTCTCTCTCTCTCTCTCTCTCTCTCTCTCTCTCTCTCTCTCTCTCTCTCTCTCTCTCTCTCTCTCTCTCTCTCTCTCTCTCTCTCTCTCTCTGACGCATCTGACGCTGGTCTGACGCGCTGACGCATCTGACACTGGTCTGACGCTGCTGGTCTGGCACTGGTCTGACGCGCTGGTCTGACAACTCTGACGCGCAGATCTGACGCCCCTGACACACTGATCTGACTCCTCTGGCATACAGATCTGAGGCCTCTGACGTCTTCTAACACGGCTGACGTACAGCAGCTCTGACGTACAGCAGCTCTGACACCTCTGAAGTGGTACACAGATCTGACAGTGGAAAGAACAGTTCTGATTTTTTTCTGTTCTTCTCATGAGACATGACTCAAAAGTGTTAGGGTTTGCTTCCAGAAACCCTAGCTTGACACCTCTGTACATGTGCAAAATGGCCACGAAACAAACACTTACCATCAACAGCTGCTTAGGGCATTTTTAAGAAGACAACAGTTTATCTGAGTTAAAAAGCACACATAAACAGAAGAGGAGAATGGCACGGTTAGAGAAAAAAGAGGTGGAAGAGATGATCAGTAAAGCTATCAAAGATGTTAAAAAGGAGGCAGACAAAGCACTAGATCAAGAAATGAGAAGAGCTTTTGAGAAGATTAAAGCTTTTGAAGATCAAATCAAAGACATCAAAGAGGAGAGGGACGAATTGAAGGCTGAAATCCACCGCCTTCAAGAAGAGATTGTTCACATGAAGATCTCTAGGGTTAAAGAGGAAGGAGAGATCTCTCAAGTGAAAGAACTCAAGGAAGAGCTCAAAAAGGAAATCAGATCAGAAGTGGAGTCCACTCGAGAGACATGGGTAGAAGTAGTTCACAAGAGGGTCAAGAAAGAAGTCACTGAAGAGGCACGGAAAGAAGAGCTCTCTAGAGTCCAGAACACACTCGAGGAAGAAAAACTTCGACACACACGCCGATTGCATGTACGGATTACAGGGCTCTCAGAAGGCACATCACCGGATGCAAATGCCACTGACATCTGCCGACGCTTGGGGTACGAGAGCATGCCTTTCACAGAGGCATGGAGGGTTGGTAAAGACACGTCCAGACCACGAGCACTCATCCTTCGTATGAGTTCTGAGGATACACGTATCGCCTTCTTCCGACGACGACCAGTACTACGCGGACTACCTGGAGGAGCTTTATATATGGACGAGGATGCAGATAGAGCACCGTCGGACATGTATGCCACATATTCTTCAAGCCCGACGAGAGGGAAAGAAGGCCTTCTACCGGGAGGGTAAAGTCTTCATCGACGGACACCCTATCAAATAGGGATACGTGGCCTATGAGGCAACACCATATCAGGAGTCACCACTCAGAGGAGTGGTCTGGAACTGCAATGGAGCACTTTGGACACGGCCAGACCGATTGAAAGAGATCCTAGACACTCATGACTTTGCTTGCATCACAAACACCCATGAGAGCCCAGAGAGAGGTCTACCTCGCATTGCAGGTTTTCATTGGGAATCTGCATTTAGGACCACCACGAGACAGAGTACAACGCGAGGGTCGAGAGGGGTGGCCATCGTATTTAGACAGAAGATACAGAGCCGGATCCATATTATAGGAAGAGATGAGGAGGCACGATTCATGTGGGTTCGCATGGAGATAGCACAGGGGAGTTGGATTTACAAGGCTATATGCTACTTCCCTCCAGGCGGATCTCGATACGCAGCACAGGATCTTGGGGGACCGATCCGAGACAGAGACTCACCATACACAGCACTTTCAGATGACACACTACATTATAGCACACTAGGTGAAGTCTTCCTTATGGGGGACTTCAATGGACGCACTCAGTCACATCAGTGCGATGCATACGATATGGATCACCCACATCTCATCAGGACCAGAGACCCAGAGGAGATGAGTACCAGTAGAGTATCGGCATATATGGGTGAGGACACCACAGGGTATGGAAGACATCTGCTTGAGCTAGGTAGCCGACATCAGCTCGTTATATATAACGGGATGCATCGCTGGCCAGGTTCGGGTGGACTTACTTGCTTCCCTCACGAGGGAGGAGAGAGCACAGTCGACTACATTTTGGGTACCACCTCTGGAGCTTCACTCATCACCTCACTTACTATTGGACGACGCCCACTTGGTGCTGACCATACATTTATCACATTCACACTCTCATCTCCTATTCCATTAGACCCTCCCTCACCCAGTGAGACATACATCACGATACACTTCACACATGAGCTCTCACACGTTTATGCACACCATTTACACACCCGCCTACTCTACCTCGATCCACTCTCACCTTTGGACACACTTACATCACAGTTCACCACCATCCTACACGACTCAGCTCTCTGCAGTTTCCCACACCGCACACATATACACCCTCCACGTGGAGGTTCCATGCCTCAGAACCGCTGGCATGATGCAGATTGTCGCGAGCTACGGAAGCACCTACGCATTTTAGAGCATAGAGGGGATATTACACACACACAGGCACAGCGTCGCATGCAGAGCCTTACTCGCCGCAAATGGCGTGATTGAGAAGAGAGACAGCACTGGGATATTTATCATTTACTCATGAGTCAAGACAGTGCAGTGGCATGGCGACATTTGAGAGAGAGGAGACAGCAAACACCCATCCGAGACCCGAGCACTTGGCATAGCTATGCACAGAGCCTATACGAGATCCCAGACCAGCCCCCCATTCCCAGACCACAGAGCTCACGTCCTACTACATCTAACTCCTTCACACCCACTATGGTGGGACGCGCTATTGCCCGTCTACAGCATGGCAGGGCCCGTGACCTTTTTGGTTTACAGGCTGAGCACCTCATCTATGGAGGCACGACCCTTGCACCGCTCATTGCCCACCTCTTCGACCGTGCACTGGTTGAAGGGTTCCCTGACTCATGGACTGAGCACACCATAGTGCCCATTCATAAGTCAGGAGATACTATGGATCCAGCTACATACCTGACGATCATGATTGGCCCTATATTGGCCAAGTTATATGGGGCGGTACTGGAGACAGAGTTGAGTACTCTCGCTGAGAGGAAGGGTATCAGGGCTCCAGGACAGGCAGGCTTCAAACGAGATTACTCTACCATTGACCACATCTTCACTCTGAGATGCTTGATCGACCAAGCAAGGGTGAGGAAGAGGAGATTATATTGCTGCTTTGTGGACTTCCGCAAAGCATTTGACAACGTTCCCAGGGGACGACTCTTCAGAGGACTACTTGATATCGGAGCCCCAGAGGAGATGATATGGGGGATCTACGCCTTATACGAGAGAGTATCTGGCAAAGTCAGATGTCCGGGGGGCTTATCTCATCCACTTGCTAGCACTATCGGGGTCAAGCAAGGACACCCTCTTTCACCCACCCTCTTTGGTCTCTACATTGATGAGATAGTAGACTACATTGAGGTACGCGGGTCCACTATCCATATTCTTTTATATGCTGATGATATTGTACTGGTTTCAGAGTCTGCAGAAGGTCTACAGCATCATCTACACGGCCTAGATGACTTTTGCACACACAGAGGGTTATCTGTGAACCTTGGTAAAACCAAGGTCATGATCTTTCATACATCAGCACAGGTACGCAGACATAGTTTGTTCACGGCAGCGGGTGGACCCATTGAGGTGGTCGGATCATATGTTTACTTGGGAGTGACTTTACAGCAGCATCAAGGGTCTTCTCTATGTCTCAGGCAACACGTGACCGCATCACACATGGGTATGCAGCACTTGCCTTGATGGAGAGACAGTGCCACCAGGCATATTTTCAGAAGCCCCGCACAAAAGGGTGGCTCTTCGACACTTTGGTTACACCAGCGCTCATGTATGGGGCAGCCATATGGGGACCAGGATTAGCCACATCAGTATGGACAGCATTAGAGAGGCCACAGATCCTCATGATTTCCAGACTTATCCGGAGCAAGCCTTCAATACCACATGATATCATTAGAGCAGAGCTCGCTGCACCACCGATGCTAGTTGAGGCACTATTCCAGACAGTATGCCTATTACACAGACTCCGCAACACGGATACAGAGCGCATTGCTTATCAGGCTTTCCAAGCATCACGGGACATGGCATTAGCAGGCAACACCTCCTCATGGTATGCACAGGCACGAGACTGGCTGGCCCACCACGGCTTTGACATAGACAGGCTACCACCACTACAGTACGACTCACATGCACCCACCTACTCGCTCTCTCATCAGGAGAGAAATAAGATCATTCGTCAGGAGATATGGCATACATACATACAGAGGGCATGGCTGAGCCCTAGGGATACATTGCCACCGAAAATGCTCTATTACCGTGAGCATTTTCTACATACATCGGACGAGGGCTTCATCGAGATTCCGAGATACATGCAGACATATCTACCCCACCAGCTTCGAGTCGTCATTGGGCAGCTCCGGGTTTCATCACATCAGCTCGAGATTGAGAGGGATCGATCCAGGGGAGTCCCCCGTGAGGAGAGGTGGTGCCCAGTATGTGAGACAGAGGTAGAGAGTGAGGAGCATTTTGTTATCAGATGCCCAGCATATGTAGACCTACAAGCACATTTCCAGATAGAGAAGTCACTCAAGTTATGCATGACTATGAGAGACCAGCGACGCTTGGGACGCTTCCTCGCAGCAGCATACGAGAGGCGAGATCGGTCACTCCAGCCCACACATCAGCCACAGGTGAGTACGCAGCAGACCATTACCCAGTTTTTTCAGCGAGCTGAGCTACATCAGAGAGGTCCATCTATAGGGCTCACGCTCCACCAGGCAGCAGCACAGAGAGCACGGCGCTAACCACGCATGGGCAGATATCATCGACCACAACTATATCAGGAGGATATCTCATGCATCAAGACAGCCTACGACCACATGATGGAGCATAGGCGCACCACCACCCCATGGGTTGTCTTCCTTCAGGAGGCACTGATACCACCCCCGATGTACCACATACTACACCCACCTCCACCCATTCACCGGTAGCTAGGGTGTTTTACTCACACTTTTACTCACATGTCCCCCATGTATTAGGTGGCCACTATCTGCGGAGTCAGAGCCACATCTCCCCATCCTTTTCCAGCTTTATATATATCTTTGTGTCGCGATATACCTTTTATTTCATTTCATCCTCTACACAGGGTTACTACACTTGTACATGGTTTTTGTCTCATAGGCCAAGTTTGGCCTCCACAAGACGTTAATATGACTCTCTCTCTCTCTCTCTCTCTCTCTCTCTCTCTCTCTCTCTCTCTCTCTCTCTCTCTCTCTCTCTCTCTCTCTCTCTCTCTCTCTCTCTCTCTCTCTCTCTCTCTCTCTCTCTCTCTCTCTCTCTCTCTCTCTCTCTCTCTCTCTCTCTCTCTCTCTCTCTCTCTCTCTCTCTCTCTCTCTCTCTCTCATGGCTTCCCCTTCGTCGAAAGTTACATTTACAAGAACTAATAAGCGGTTGAAGCATATTAAGAGAGAGATGAAGGAATGGAGAGCGGAAGCGGTGAAAGAAAAAGCAGCCCTGCTAAAGTCATGGAATGAAGAACGAGAAGAGATGCGAGGTGAAATAGACTCAAAGGGAAAATCTCAACCCTCAAACAACAGTTGATGGAAGTGGCGGCATCTCGTGTTCTCGAAGAAGGTGAAATTTAGCCTTCGGTGATCGAGGAGCTCAAAGATATAAAAGAACGGGTACGGAACATCAAGGAAGATAAAGAGAAGAAGTCATGGACTGCAGTCATATCCGAAACACAAAAGAAAGTACAAGAGGCCGAAAAATGGATTGAAGTGGCTAAGAAATGGAAAAGTAAGGAAGCTCCTTGTACACCTACTCTTATCAACATGACCCTCGAAGAGGAACAAAGAAGGCGGACAAGGGCACTACATGTGAGAGTAACCGGCCTCAAGGACATAAATGATGTGGAAAAGGAGGTCAAAACTCTCACATCCATGATGGGGATGGAGAAGCCTTTGCATACAAAGGCATGGAGCGTAGGCAAGAAAAGCGAGGGCCTTGGAGAATCTTCAAAGGAGAGAGCCCTTATATTGCGCTTTCCTTCATTGGAAGAGAAGAAGGAATTCTTGAGGAAGAGACCAATTCTCAAGAAGACGGGTGTTTTCCTTGGTGATGACCTCACTCTCTCACAGCTTGCGCATATGAGAGCGGTAATGCCAGAGATTAGAGCGGCACGAGAGAAGGGAAAGCTAGCCTTCTACAGAGATGGTCGGGTGGTGATTCTCGAGCGATGCACTACATGACGGTGCGAAACCTATGGGACCACATTGAAGATGGCTACTTGGAACTGTAATGGATCTATGAGGTTGGACATTGGTGCATTTGAGGACAATTTCAGAGATAGAGACATTGTTTTCTTCTCAGAGACCCACTAGGCCCTTGGACAGTTGATGCCGCATGTGGTGGGATATAGATGGGAGACAGCCCACACGCTAAGCGCGAGATTGGGACATGGGATTAGAGGGTCAGGAGGAGTAGCAATGCTATTCAGATAGGAGTTGCAGCCACTACTACATATCGTACAGAGAGATGAGGATGCTCGATATATGTGGGTGAGGCTGAGAGCTGACAGGTCGATTTTTATACATTGCCATATGTTACTTCCCTCCGAGTACGTCTGTATATGCTGCACCCAGTGGGCAATCACCTTTCTCTCTTCTAGATGATGATATTTGGGAGTTCTCTAGGGATGGTGATATCATTCTCCTAGGGGACTTCAATGCCCAAACGGGCAACTCACAGACAGTCTTCTAGGACACTTCAGATGAGATGCTTAGAGAGATGGATGTGGGTGAGTTGGGGCTCGACAGATGCTCGCATGATAGAGAGCAGACTGAGTATGGGAGATATCTCATTGAGATGACGACCACGCATGGGTTAGCCATACTTAATGGCCTACACCGATTTCCTCGGGCAGCTGGTTTCACTTGCTTTCCACATAGACATGGAGCCAATACAGTGGACTATATCATGACACAGCGGAGCTTCATCCCCTGCATTCAGGATTTCACAGTGGGAGCTAGACCAATGGGTGTAGCAGTGGATCATGCTCTTTTGACACTATCAGTCTCTTTTCAGTAAAGTACAACCCAGACATCATTAGGCAGGTCACATACCATGATACCCGTTACACATTTACACCAGACACCGATTCCGTTTATACAAAGGAGATCTGGGACCGTCTACGCACAATTGGTCCAGGTCTCTCACTGGAGGAGTGCACCACTCTACTGACGGAGACATTGCATAGTGCCGCATCAGTGGCATATCCACACACCCGGCCGGTTCGGAGGCGACAGTCTTGGAGCATGCCCCAGAATAGTTGGTATGACGAGGAATGCAGAGAGATGAGAGCCCAGCTAGGAGTTATCACTTACAGACAGTCTCAGATTGCTTTCCGTCGCCTTGTGAGACGGAAGAAGCGGGCTTACCTGGCTCAGTTTGAGCGAGATTTATATCAGATGTTCTTGAGCAGGGACTCAAGAGAGGCATGGCGACTTTTTCATGAGCACTCCACTCCCCCAGCGATTACTTCACCTGATGTATGGGGTCAGTATGCGACATCGCTATATATGGTTCCTCGACAGGAACCCCTTCCGGCCCTGCAGAGCCGTGCCTAGCCACGAGCACTTTCTTTACCGCTCGAATGGTACAGAGGGCCATTGACACGATGAGGACCGGGAGGGCATATGACCATGACGGTCTAGTGGCGGAGCATTTTATTCATGCTAGGGATATGTTGATGGAGGTTCTTGCAGTGTTGTTCAATGGTGCCATGTGTGAAGGGTTACCTGAGACTTGGAGATTGTCTACTATTGTGCCTATCTTCAAGGTTGGGGATCCTATAGAGCCGGGAAACTACCGCACTATTATGGTTGGATACACATTGGCACGGTTGTATGCATCCATTCTTGAGCATCACTTGAGTGATTGGGCAGAGGGTGAGGGTATGCGGGCAAAGGGTCAGGCAGGTTTCAGGAGGGGTGTCTCCACTCTTGATCATATTCTGACACTTAGAGCCATCATTGAAGAGGGAAGGTCACACGGGAAGCCGATTTATTGTAGCTTTGTGGACTTCCGCAAAGCATTTGACATGGTGCCGAGAGCTCGATTGATGCGCAGACTACAGGAGATGGGGGTACCCATAGAGTTGATGTGCGGGATTATGGCTTTGTACAGATCAGTGGTGGGACGAGTTTGCACCCCAAATAGGGTATCTGATTTAGTTCACTCTACTATTGGAGTGAAACAGGGCTGCCCATTGTCTCCTACTCTATTTGGTATGTATGTTGATGAGGTGTCTGATTACATTGACAGAGAGGGTGATAGAGGGGCCGAGTTGGCAGGGACGTGGATCCCATTGTTGTTATATGCTGATGATATTGTTTTGATATCTGACTCACCGAAGGGTATACAACGACACTTGGATGCTCTACACAGCTTTGCAGAGGATAGTGGTTTGTCTGTAAACCTTGGTAAAACCAAGGTTATGGTGTTTAACACCACACCGCAGGGGATCAGGAGATCAACACCTATTTTCACATATGGGAAGGAGGTTGTGGAGTATACAGATGCATACACATATCTGGGGGTAGTATTCACTGGACCGAGATTTTCCTTGAGGAGAGCAGCAGAGACTAGACTGACTAGAGCATCTGCAGCTTTGGGAGGATTGGAGAAGATGTGCTCGCAAGTTCAGTTTCAGGAACCCAGGAGAAAGTTATGGCTCTTTGATACTTTGGTTGCCTCTACTATGCTATATGGGGTACAGGTTTGGGGACCTTCTATAGGTCAAGATGGGTGTAAAGTCATGGAGAGGCCCTTGGTATCTATGATCTCTAGGCTGATTAGAGCCAAGGCCTCCGTACCACATGATATCATTCGAGCGGAGCTAGCTGCTCCCCCTATTGAGATTGAGGCACTCACTAGAGCAGTCTCCTTTGTACACAGCTTGTGGGACACTACCAGAGATAGATATACGAGGCTGGCCCTCGAGTCATCCAGACAGCTAACCCTACAGGGGGATACATCATGCTGGTTTGCACAGATGACATCTTGGTTTCAGACACATGGTTTTACCATGGACAGGCTGCCTCCTTTCCAATACTCTTTACAGACACCCCTGATGTACCTGACACGGGTGGAGATTACTAGACTCATTCGTCAGGATCTGATCAAGCTGGACACCAGGAGGACATGGATTGAGCCTACACAGGAGTTGGGTACGATGATGGCTTTCTATAGAGAGCATCTTCTACACCTCACAATGGATGGGTTTGTGACTCGACCTAGCTATATGGATACACACCTTTCCCATGCCTTGCGTTGTGCCATTGGCCAGTTACGCACATCCTCACATCAGCTTGAGATTGAGACTGGAAGATTCAGAGGGGTACCAGCAGATAGCAGGATATGCCGTCTATGTCACCTAGAGCCAGAGATAGAGCTACATTACATATGTCATTGCAAGGTATACTATGAGATACGGGGCCATTTTAATTATCTACTCAGAGAGGGTTTTGGGCCCCTATCTAGAGTCATGAGTTTTGAGGATCAGAGATGTCTTGGACTATATCTACTAGAGGTACACAGACATAGAGACACTCTACTGAGGAGAGCTGGAGGGAGACAGTCCCAGAGACAGATTACCGATTTCTTTACACCAGACACTGGGCAGCTAGAGGAGCGGTCAGTAGAACATCTAGTACAGAGCTCTGTCCACACTCATACAGCCACTACTGGCACTCTCATAGACCGAGCAGTGGAGCTAGGGAGATCTAGACGACCGAGAGTGAGAGGTGCTACACAGTATCGACGGAGACTACAGCAGAGGATTCGAGCTGCACTTTTCAGACGCTCACAGTGCACATGAGGATAGATCTCCAACCTTGTGTATCAGCACATCCCTCCTATGTATCAGCCCTCTGTTGTATTAGTCTTGGTGTTAGCCTTTTCCCAGCTATTTTACATCTTTCATATTCAATACCACTTCCTTTGGTACTCAGATTTTGTATCAGATTCACCAGTTTTGTAACTTTTGGTCTCATAGGTCATTTTGGCCTTCTGAAGACGTAAATATATCATTTCATTTCATTTCTCTCTCTCTCTCTCTCTCTCTCTCTCTCTCTCATCTCTCTCTCTCTCTCTCTCTCTCTCTCTCTCTCTCTCTCTCTCTCTCTCTCTCTCTCTCTCTCTCTCTCTCTCTCTCTCTCTCTCTCTCTCTCTCTCTCTCTCTCTCTCTCTCTCTCTCTCTCTCTCTCTCTCTCTCTCTCTCTCTCTCTCTCTCACACACTCTCATGGCTGCATATGAGAGACGAGATCAGATGCTAGAGCCTACACACCAGACACGGGTGAGTACCCAGCAGACTATTACTCAGTATTTTGAGCGCGTTGGTCCACATCGGACGGACCCGCCTCCCAGAGGCATAGGGCTCACACTCCAGCAGGCAGCGGCACAGAGAGTGCGACGCCGACCACATCTGGTTGGGTACCGACGACCACGACTACACCAGGAGGATATCTCACGCATCAGGATAGCCCACGACTACATGATGGAGCATAGGCGCACTACCACCACTTGGACAGGCTTCCTCCAGGAGGCACTCCTACCGCCGCCGATGTACCATATACTCCACCCACCTCCACCCATCATCAGCACTTAGGGTATTCATATTCACTCCCTCATGGCTCCCCTTTGTATCAGGTGGTCATTATCTGCTGAGCCAGAGCCACTCTCCCCCAAGGCACCATTATTTTATTCCCACTACCTCCTCATTAAAGGTACCACCATCCTTTGCTTTTTTCCACCTACACAGTTTTGTGTAGCGAGTATTTTTTTCCTTTCCATTGCTACACAGAGATTACCACAGTTGTATATGATTTTGTCTCATAGGCCAAGTTTGGCCTTTGGAAGACGTTAATATACCTTTCTTTCTTTCTCTCTCTCTCTCTCTCTCTCTCTCTCTCTCTCTCTCTCTCTCTCTCTCTCTCTCTCTCTCTCTCTCTCTCTCTCTCTCTCTCTCTCTCTCTCTCTCTCTCTCTCTCTCTCTCTCTCTCTCTCTCTCTCTCTCTCTCTCTCTCTCTCTCTCTCTCTCTCTCTCTCTCTCTCTCTCTCCCCCCCTCCCCCTCCTCCCTCCCTCCCTCCCTCCTCCCTCCCTCCCTCTCTCTCAAATATAGAGTGCATACCCATAGCACCCCACACCCTCGATGCAAGCTATTATCCACTCCTTCTATACTCTGTTTTGTACTCACATCTTATTTTCCTTTTGGGATCACAATGGATTGGATCATACTGATGTATATGTTTTGTCTCATAGGCGGGTTTTGGCCTCTAATACACATTAAAAACTCTCTCTCTCTCTCTCTCTCTCTCTCTCTCTCTCTCTCTCTCTCTCTCTCTCTCTCTCTCTCTCTCTCTCTCTCTCTCTCTCTCTCTCTCTCTCTCTCTCTCTCTCTCTCTCTCTCTCTCTCTCTCTCTCTCTCTCTCTCTCTCTCTCTCTCTCTCTCTCTCTCTCTCTCTCCCCCCCTCGATTGAAGACATGCTTCCTTTCGGCACATTTCCGGAAGCCCCCGACTAAGGGGTGGCTCTTTGATACCCTAGTGACGTTCCTCACTTCTCCAACAGATGGAGATACACCCGACACCCTCGCTCATATTACAGATTTCTTCAAACCGAGAGCCGCCTAGGAACCAAGCCCAATGCGGGGTGTCACATTACAGAGAGCAAAGGAGCTAAGACGACAGCGCCGATGATCGAGACCCCCACTCCGCAGAGCCCGTTTCCACCAAAGAGAGATTCATTCGATTCATGCACGCCATGACATGGAGATATGGAGACGTCAACAACGCACCCCTACCGATTTGGACGTGCAGAGCGTTCTCTGAGGCTGGCCATGATGCCCTACCCACTAATGCATTATATCCTATATCCAGTCCAAGCATCTAGAGGGCTATGACTCCACCCACCCTTTCCCCATATGCATATCATATTTGTATCTCAGCTCCTCAGCATATAGAGTGCATACCCATAGCACCCCACACCCTCGACACCAGCTATTATCCCCTCCTTTTATACTCTGTTTTGTACTCACATTTTTATTTTCCTTTTGGGATTACAGTGCATCAGATCATGCTGATGTATATGTTTTGTTTCATAGGCCGATTTTGGCGTCTAATAGACGTTAAAAACTCTCTCTCTCTCTCTCTCTCTCTCTCTCTCTCTCTCTCTCTCTCTCTCTCTCTCTCTCTCTCTCTCTCTCTCTCTCTCTCTCTCATCTCTCTCTCTCTCTCTCTCTCTCTCTCTCTCTCTCTCTCTCTCTCTCTCTCTCTCTCTCTCTCTCTCTCTCTCTCTCTCTCTCTCTCTCTCTCTCTCTCTCTCTCTCTCTCTCTCTCTCTCTCTCTCTCTCTCTCTCTCTCCCGTCCTCTGCTGCGCCTGCTCGGCCCAGATCGTCCCAGCTCGTCCGCCTCAGACAGCCCCTCCTGCAGCCCCTCCAGCCCCCCTCAGTCCCTCTCCCTCTCCCCCGTCCTCTTCTGCGCATGATCTGTCCCGCTCAGGCAGCTCCTCCGCCTCAGACAGCCCCTCCCGCAGCCCCTCCCGCAGCCCCTCCCTCGGTCCATTCCACAGCCCCGCAAACCTCCTCCCTTCTCCCTGTTCGAGCGCCTCTGCCAGCCCCGCCCAGAGCTACTTGAGCTGCTCCCGACCCTACTCACACAGCACCCCCGACCCCCTACCCAACCCAACCCCGACCGTGTCCGACACCATCCCTCCCAATCCCAGGCCCGACCCGTGTTTGCTGTACCCACATCTCCAAAGTATGTGCAACCCTAACCCTAGCCCTAACCCTAACCCTAACCCTAACCCTAACCTGAACTCTAACCCTAACTCCAAAACCTAATCCTAATCCCGAACCCTAATCCCAAACCCTAAGAAAAACCCAAACCCTCTCTCTCTCTCTCTCTCTCTCTCTCTCTCTCTCTCTCTCTCTCTCTCTCTCTCTCTCTCTCTCTCTCTCTCTCTCTCTCTCTCTCTCTCTCTCTCTCTCTCTCTCTCTCTCTCTCTCTCTCTCTCTCTCTCTCTCTCTCTCTCTCTCTCTCTCTCTCTCTCTCTCTCTCTCTCTCTCATGGCCCCCATGGATAGGAGGGAAGTGGACGAACTTATCGCTAGAGCTCTCAAAGAGGCCAAAAAGGAAGCAGATCGCAACCTCAATATGGAGATACGAAAAATGATGGAAAAGTTCAAAGGACTCGAAGAACAAGTGATGGATAAAGTCAAAGGACTCGAAGAACAAGTAAAGACTCTCACAGAAGAACGAGACAATTGGAGGACAGCTTATGAGCACCTGAAAGAAGAGGGAGAGATCTCCAACGTGGAGACACTCAAAGAAGAAATAAAGAAGGAAATCAAAACGGAGGTAGAATCCACACGAGAGTCCTGGGTGGAAGTAGTACACAAAAGGGTTAAGAAAGAAGTTAGAGAAGACGTGCAGAAAGAAGAACTCACACGAGTCCAGGATACACTTGAGGAGGAGAGGCTTCGACACACTCGAAAACTTCACATTCGGATTACAGGCCTACCCGAGGGTGCATCACCAGAGGCAGATGCAACTGACATTTGCCGTCGACTTGGATACGAGAGCATGCCCTTCACAGGCGCATGGAGGGTTGGGAGGGATACATCGCGTTTACGAGCACTCATCCTCAAGATGAGCTCTGAGGAGGCACGGACGACGTTCTTTAGACGTCGATCAGTATTACGTGGACTACCGGGCGGCGCCCTCTACATGGACGAGGACTTCACGAGGATGCAGGTGGCACACCGACGTGCTTGCATGCCACAGATACTCCAGGCACGCCGAGACGAAAGAAAGGCCTTTTACCGAGATGGTAAGGTCTTCATAGATGGACGCCCTATCAAATAGGGCAACGCGGCCGACTTCAATGGCCACACTCAGTCACATCAGTGCGAGGCATATGACATGGATCACCCACATCTCATGAGGGCCAGAGACCCGGATGAGATGAGCACCAGCAGCGTATCGGTAGATATGGGTCATGACACCACCGGCTATGGAAGACATCTACTCGAGCTAGGCAGCCGACACCATCTCATTATATATAACGGGATGAATCGTTGGCCAGGTTCGGGCAGATTTACTTGCTTCCCTCACGGGGGAGATGAGAGCGCAGTCGACTACATTTTGGGTACCACATTTGGAGCTTCACTCATCCCCTCACTTAGCATTGGACGACGTCCACTTGGTGCTGACCATACATTTATCACACTCACACTCTCATCTCCGATTCCATTAGACCCTCCCTCACCCACTGAGACACATACCACGATACATTTCACACACGAGCTCTCACATGTTTATGCACATCATTTACACACCCGCCTACTCTCCCTCAATCCACTCTCACCTTTGGATACACTTACATCACATGTCACCACCATCCTACAGGACTCAGCTCTCCACAGCTTCCCACACCGCACACATATGCACCCTCCACGCACAAGATCCATGCCCCAGAACCGTTGGTATGATGCAGATTGTCGTGAGCTACGGAAGCACCTACGGATTTTAGAGCATAGGGGAGATATTACACACACACAGGCACAGCGTCGCATGCAGAGCCTACACGCCGCAAACGGCGAGATTGGGAGGAGAGAAAGTATTGGGATATTTACCATTTGCTCATGAGTCGAGACAGTGGAGTGGCATGGCGACATTTGAGAGAGAGGAGACAGCAGACACCTATCCGGGAGCCGAGCACTTGGCATAGCTATGCATGGAGTCTATACGAGATCCCAGACCCGCCCCCCATTCCCAGACCGCAGAGCTCACGTCCTACTACCTCTGACTTCTTCACACCCACTATGGTGGGACGCGCTATTGCCCAACTACAGCATGGCAGGGCCCATGACCATTTCGGTTTACAGGCAGAGCACCTCATCTATGGAGGCACGACTCTCGCACCGCTCATTACCCACCTCTTCAACCGTGCATTGGTTGAAGGGTTCCCGAACTCATGGACTGAGCACACCATAGTGCCCATTCATAAGTCAAGTGATACTATGGATCCAGCTACATACCGGACGATCATGATTGGCCCTATATTGGCCAAGTTATATGGGGCAGTACTAGAGACAGAGTTGAGTACTCTCGCTGAGAGGAAGGGTATTAGGGCTCCAGGACAGGCAGGTTTCAGACGAGATTACTCTACTATTGACCACATCTTCACTCTTCGATGCTTGATAGACCAGGCAAGGGTGAGGAAGAGGAGATTATATTGTTGCTTTGTGGACTTCCGCAAAGCATTTGACACTGTTCCCAGGGACCGACTCTTCAGACGACTACTTGATATCGGAGCTCCGGAGGAGATGATATGGGGGATCTACGCCTTATACGAGAGAGTATCTGGTCGAGTTAGATGCCCAGGGGGCTTATCTGATACACTTGCTAGCACTATCGGGGTGAAGCAAGGATGCCCTCTTTCACCCACCCTCTTTGGTCTCTACATTGATGAGATAGTGGACTTCATACAGCAGCAAGGGGTGATGGCATTGAGGTACAGGGATCCACTGTCCATATTCTTTTATACGCTGATGATATTGTATTGGTTTCAGAGTCTGCAGAAGTTCTACAGCATCATCTACATGGCCTAGATGACTTTTGCAGACAGAGAGGGTTATCTGTGAACCTTGGTAAAACCAAGGTCATGATCTTTCATACATCTGCACAGGTACGGAGACATAGTTTGTTCACAGCAGCAAGTGGACCGATCGAGGTGGTCGGATCATATGTTTACTTGGGAGTGACATTTACAGCAGCATCAGGGGTCTTCTCTATGTCTTAGGCAGCTCGGGACCGCATCACACGTGTGTACGCAGCACTAGCTTTGATGGAGAGACAGTACCACCAGGCATATTTTCAGGAGCCTCGCACAAAGGGGTGGCTCTTTGACACTTTGGTTACGCCAGCGCTCATGTATGGGGCAGCCATATGGGGGCCGGGATTAGCGACATCAGTATGGACAGCATTAGAGAGGCCACAGATCCTCATGATTGCCAGACTTATCCGCAGCAAGCCTTCGGTACCACATGATATCATTAGAGCAGAGCTCGCTGCACCACCGATGCTAGTTGAGGCGCTGTTCCATACAGTATGCCTATTACACAGACTTCGGAGCATGGACAGAGAGCACATTGCTTATCGTGCTTTCCAGGCATCACGTGATATGGCATTAGCAGGCGACACCTCCTCATGGTATGCACAGACACGAGATTGGCCTGCCCACCATGGCTTTGACATAGACAGGCTACCACCACTACAGTACGACTCACATGCACCCACCTACTCGCTCTCTCATCAAGAGAGGAATAGGGTCATTCGTCAGGAGATATGGCATACATACATACAGAGGACGTGGGTGAGCCCTAGGGATACATTGCCACCGAAAATGCTCTATTACCGCGAGCATTTTCTACACATATTGGACGCGGGCTTCATCGAGATCCCGAGATACATGCAGACATACCTTCCCCACCATCTCCGAGTAGTCATTGGGCAGCTCCGGGTCTCATCACATCAGCTGGAGATTGAGAGGGGTCGGTCCAGGGGAGTCCCCCGTGAGGAGAGGTGGTGCCGAGTATGCCAGACAGAGGTAGAGAGTGAGCAGCATTTTGTTATCAGATGCCGAGCATACTAAGACCTACTCGCACAGTTCCAGCTAGAGGAGTCACTCCAGTTGTGCATGACTATGGGAGACCAGCGACGCTTGGGACGCTTCCTCAGAGCAGCATACGAGAGGCGAGAGCGGTCACTACAGCCCACACATCAGCCACGGGTGAGTACCCAGCAGACCATTACCCAGTTCTTTCAGCGAGCAAAACTACATCAGGGAGGTCCTTCTATAGGGCTCACGCTCCACCAGGCAGCAGCACAGAGCGCACGACGACGACCACGCATGGTAGGATATCGTCGACCACGACTATATCAGGAGGATATCTCACGCATCAGGACAGCCTACGACCACATGATGGAGCATAGGCGTACCACCACCCCCTTGGTTGTCTTCCTTCAGGAGGCACTCAGACCACCACCGATGTACCACATACTACACCCACCTCCCCCATCACCAGTAGCTAGGGTGTTTTGCTCACTCATATTATGGATCCCCCTGTATTAGGTGGCCACTATCTGCTAAGTCAGAGCCACGTCTCCCCAGCCTTTTACCAGCCCTAGATAGCTTTGTGTTTATTTCATTTCATTTCATTTTCTACACATGGTTACTACATTTGTACATGGCTTTTGTCTCATACGCCAAGTTTGGCCTCCAGAAGACGTTAATATGACTTTCCTTTCCTTTCCTTTCCTTCTCTCTCTCTCTCTCTCTCTCTCTCTCTCTCTCTCTCTCTCTCTCTCCCTCCCTCCCTCCCTCCCTCCCTCCCTCCCTCCCTCCCTCCCTCCCTCCCTCCCTCCCTCCCTCCCTCCCTCCCTCCCTCCCTCCCTCCCTCCCTCCCTCCCTCCCTCCCTCCCTCCCTCCCTCCCTCCCTCTCTCTCTCTCTCTCTCTCTCTCTCTCTCTCTCTCTCTCTCTCTCTCTCTCTCTCTCTCTCTCTCTCTCTCTCTCTCTCTCTCAACACTTCACATTCGACATGGCTTCCCATACACCACCCTCAACACTGCACATTCGACACGGCAAGGGCATACACCCCAGAATAGATGGTACGATGAGGAGTGTAGGCGACTATACCGACATCTCAGAGCACAGAGTATCTTGGAATCCATCACAGAGAGGGAGGCACGACGACAAATGCGAGCCCTCATACGCCGGAAGCGGCAAGCTTTCGACGAGCGACAGGAGGCAGAGTTGATCGACCTTCTCATGAGTAGGGATTGTGCCACCGCGTGGAGGGCACTACGTGAGCCACGCCCACCTACACCCATAGCGGATCCTCCGACTTGGCACACGTACGCCCAGAGGTTATATGACGTCCCAGGACAGCCACCATTGCCGATTCCTTCCACACCGCGTCCTGTGATATCCACCCTCTTCACGGCAGGCATGGTATGACAGGCCATCCATAGGCTACAGCATGGCCGCTCAACAGACCACACGCGGCTACAGGGAGAGCACTTTATATATGCAGCAGGTGTAGTTTCCCACTTGATTGCCCTTCTCTTCAACCCTGCTTTGGTTGAGGGGTTACCCCACTCATGGACTATGCATACCATTACGCCTATCCATAAGTCCGACGATATGATGGACCCACGGAACTACAGGACTATTATGATAGGCCATATCCTGGCCAAGATCTATGGGGCAGTACTAGAGCCAGAGCTCAGTACACACGCTGAGGCGGCAGGGATCAGAGCACCCGGCCAGGCAGGCTTCCGTCGCACTTTCTCCACCATCGACCACATCTTCCTGCTTCGTTGCTTGATTGAGAGCGCGAAGGAGAGGAAGCAGAGACTATACTGTTGCTTTGTGGATTTACGCAAAGCCTTCGACATGGTTCCTCGAGAGAGACTACTACGGAGGCTCCAGGAGTTACAGCTACCATCAGACATGCTATGGGCCATCCACGCTTTGTATGCACGAGTCACAGGCAAGGTACGCTACCCCGGCGGTCTATCAGACAGCCTTGTTTGCACCATTGGTGTGAAACAAGGTTGCCCTCTCTCACCCACTCTCTTCGGTCTCTACATCGACGAGATCACGGAGTATATACAGCGAGCAGGAGGGCTAGGAGGAGACCTTGGAGGTACGCCAGTACACATCCTATTATATGCTGATGACATTGTCCTTCTTTCAGAGTCACAGGAGGGGTTGCAGTCACATTTACAGGCGCTCGATACCTTTTGCATGGAGAGAGGACTCATAGTGAACCTTGGCAAGACCAAGGTCATGATCTTCCATACCTCCAGGACAGTACGCCATCGTGCCTCTTTCACGGCAGCTGGAGGACAGATAGAGGTAGTGGACTCCTACGTCTACCTAGGTGTCACCTTCTCGGGCAGCAGAGGGGTATTCTCCATGGCACACGCCACGAGAGATAGATTGACGCGAGGCTATGCGGCACTTGCAGGATTGGAGAGACGGTGCTTTCAGACACATTTTCAGGAGCCCCGGACTAAGGGGTGGCTCTTTGACACTCTAGTGACACCCCCATTGATGTACGCAGCGGAAGTATGGGCACCAGGGATCACAGAGGCGATGTGGGCGCGGATTGAGAGGCCCCAGGTCACCATGATCTCAGGCTTGCTGCGCAGCAAGCCCTCCGTTCCACATGACATTATACGAGCTTAGCTTGGCACACCACCGATGCTAGTGGAGGCCCTCTTCCAGTTGGTGACCTTTATTCAGAGAGCCAGAGAGCTCCCCACCAGCAGACTCACCAAGCTTGCATTTGAGAGCTCTAGACATTTGGCAGAGACAGGGAATGAGAAAGTATGGTATGCACAGACTTACCGATGGTTAGCAGACCATGGCATGAGCATTACGGATCTCCCCCCTTTTCAGTATGACCTCTCTTCCCCCCCACATTACCCTCTCTCGTTCGGAGAGGAATAGGATCATCCGTCAGGACCTACTACAGTTACACGTCAGGGAGACATGGATAGCACCACGGGAGCCTCTTCCCACAAAGAGGCAACACTACAGAGAGCACTTCCTGACTTTGACAGTGGATGGTTTCATTCAGAGACCACGATACATGGATACATATATGGCACCAGCTGAGAGAGTGGCCATTGGGCAGCTCAGAGTATCATCACACCAGCTCGAGATTGAGGTTGGGCGAGCCACACATACCCCGAGGGATGAGAGATTATGCAGGATATGTTGAGACGAGGTGGAGGACGAGGAGCACTACACATGTAGATGCCAGGCATATGAGGACATCAGAGACCGCTACCCACAGCTCTTGAGGGGGCCCAGACAGATCAGGACTTTATTGGGGACAGAGGACCAGCGCCCTCTAGGTCGTTTCCTAGTAGAGCTCCAGCACCTACGTGCATCACTCCTCGAGCAGCAGATGGAGATACACTTGGCCCCCCCTTAGACTTATATTACAATTTTTTTCAAACCCACAGCCACTCGAGGACCCAGCTCGATGTGGGGTGTCACATTACACAGAGCAGAGGAGCTTAGACGATAGCGTCGACGACCGAGAACCCCAGTCCAGAGAGCCCGTCCACATTAGAGAGAGATTCACGCGATTCACGCCCGCCATGACATGGAGATACGGAGACGTCAGCAGCGCACCCCTATCGATTTGGACGTTCAGAGCATTTTGAGGATCGCCATGATGCCTTACCCACCGATGTATTATATCCTACACCCACTCCAGGCATTTATTGGGTTGTGATACCATCGAGCCTCCCCTCCCTATGCATATCATATTTGTATCTCACCCATTGAGAATATAGAGTGCATAACCCTAGCACCCCACACCCTTGATGGCAGTTACTATCCACTCCTTTTATACCCGTTTGCAGTACTCACACTTTATTTTCCTTTTGGGATCACAGTGGATTGGATCATACTCATGTATATGTTTTGTCTCATAGGCCGATTTTGGCCTCTAATAGACGTTAAAAAGTCTCTCTCTCTCTCTCTCTCTCTCTCTCTCTCTCTCTCTCTCTCTCTCTCTCTCTCTCTCTCTCTCTCTCTCTCTCTCTCTCTCTCTCTCTCTCTCTCTCTCTCTCTCTCTCTCTCTCTCTCTCTCTCTCTCTCTCTCTCTCTCTCTCTCTCTCTCTAGTTAGTCGTTTCAGATGCATTCTCATGCTTGTTGGCATATAGACTATCATAGATATCTCACTCCATACACCCCCCACTGTCATGGGTATCTCCACATGCATACCACGGAGATATGTATCAGCTTTACCAGTTTCTTTTCAGCATTTTTATCTTCTCTTATAGACAGAAGATACAGCCATGTACATCGATTTGTCTCATAGGCCCAGTTCGGCCTCCTAATAGACGTAAAAACTCTCTCTCTCTCTCTCTCTCTCTCTCTCTCTCTCTCTCTCTCTCTCTCTCTCTCTCTCTCTCTCTCTCTCTCTCTCTCTCTCTCTCTCTCTCTCTCTCTCTCTCTCTCTCTCTCTATTGAGCATATAGAGTGCATACCCATAGCACCCCACACCCTTATGCCAGCTATTATCCACTCCTTTTATACTCTGTTTTGTACTCACATTTTATTTTCCTTTTGGGATCACTATGGATTGGATTGGATCATATTGATGCATATGTTTTGTCTCATAGGCCAATTTTGGCCTCTAATAGACATTAAAACTCTCTCTCTCTCTCTCTCTCTCTCTCTCTCTCTCTCTCTCTCTCTCTCTCTCTCTCTCTCTCTCTCTCTCTCTCTCTCTCTCTCTCTCTCTCTCTCTCTCTCTCTCTCTCTCTCTCTCTCTCTCTCTCTCTCTCTCTCTCTCTCTCTCTAGCTCCCAAGTTGGAGGAACAGGCCACTTTAGAGCGTATCCTCCAAGAGTTGATAGGGAAACATAAGATCTGCAAGCAACACTCATGTGCTCGAGAGGAATTGCACACTCGACTTACGAATGTGAGGACGAAATTGGACATCATACGAGAGGAGGCGAAGATCGCCCCATAGCTAGAGGACATCCAGCTGACCATCAAGAAAGAGTGCATAGAGGTGGTTCAGAGCGAACTTAAGACCAAAAAAGATAGATGGGTCAAAGTTGTCAAAAAAAAAAACCTTCGAGAGGAGGCGAAGAAGAACAAACAGCAAGAGGAGATCCACATAGTACACACCACCATTGAGGAGAAGTGGATGCGGTAGGCTTGCAGGCTCAATGTCCGTGTCTCCAACGTCACAAAGATAGACACCGCGCTGACAAGCCTCTCCCTTTCGCCAGAGCTTTGGGAGCCGCGCGGGACACCACACGGAGAAGAGCACTTATCCTTACAGTTCTCGGATGAGATCGGGAGGAGAGATTTCCTCAGACGACGGACAGTACTATGCACTACACCGAGAACCCCGATCTACTTGGACGACGATCTTAGACGGATGCAGGTAGAGCAGAGATGTGCATGCATGCCGCGTGTCCTCCAAGCCCGACGGGAGGGACATAATGCCCTATATAGAGACGGTCGTGTCATCATCGACAGATGACCCATCGACTAGGGATTCGCGGTCTATGAGATAGCACAACAAGAGGTGCGCATTGCAGTCTCGAACTGCAATGGATCTTTGTAGACAGACGGAGGGCGCCTCGAGGAGATGATGGAGGGAAGGGACATGATCTTCTTGACAGAGACATACGAGCTAGGGGAGGAGCTTACGAAGGATTGAGGGCTATAGATGAGAGTCATTTCACCGCCAACAGATGTACACTACACGAGGATCAAGAGGCGAAGCCGTGCTCTATAGACTGTCCCTACAGCACAGGGTACAGGTGGTAGCTAGAGACCGAGAGGCACGCTTCATGTGGATACGCCTCCAGCTCGCAGAGGAGAGCAAGCATACTTTGCCGTCTTCTATATCGCACCCATCGGCTCGCGCTTCATACATACCCCCGAGGGGCCCTCAGAGAGAGAGGGACCCGACACTCCATCGTCATATGACTGCCTCAGTGACATCATTATGGAGTACACCGGGATGGGCGAAGTCTTCCTTGTAGGAGACTTGAGTGCCCCCACTCAGAGTCATGAGTGCGACACTTACAACTTTGACGACCCTCAGATGCTCTTCATTGTGGAGGACGTGTCTACACTCAAAGCCTGAGCCGACACTATCACATCCACCTCCAAAGCTGACACCTACTCCAGAAAAGAGCAGCAAACCATCTCATTATCTATAATGGGATGGAGACATGCCCCACCTCGGGTGACCTCACCTGCATCCCACCCACGACACCGGAGGGAAGCCGTGTGGTAGACTATGTTATTGGACCCCCGGAGGCGACAGATCTCATCACCTCATTCACCATCCCACCCATGCTGATTAGAGCTGATCACACATAACTTGCCCTCTCTATACGCGGCTCACCATGCGTACCCCACCCCACCGCCATGCCACCACATTCCCATACCACCATCCACTTTAGACACGAGCTAGCACACATCTATAGCTCACATGTGCGAGAGGGCATCTACTCCCTTGATCCCTCCCCCCCAACCCCCCCCCCCCCCCCCCAGTGCACACCCTCACCGCCCACTTCTCCTCAGTCCTCCACACATCCGCTACCCTTAGCTTCCCATGGGAGGGGCTACAGTCACATTTACACGCTCTCAATACGTTCTGCAGTGAGAGAGGACTCACAGTGAACCTTGGCAAGACCAAGGTCATGATCTTCTACACCTCCACGACAATACACCGTTGAGCCTCTTTCACCGCAACTAGAGGACAGATAAAGAGGTAATGAACTCTTATGTCTACTCAAGTGTCACCTTCTCGGGTAGTATAAGTATATTCTCCATGGCCAAGGCAGTGAGACAGATTGACACAAGGCTATGCGGCACTTGCCGGATTCGAGAGACACTCCTTTCAGGCACATTTCCAGGAGCCCCTCACTAAGGGGTGGCTCTTTGATAGGCTAGTGACACCCGCCCTCATGTACACAACGACAGTATGGGCACTAGGCATTACGACGACGATGTGGACGCAGATTGAGAGGCCCCATATCATCATGATCTTGTGCTTGCTCCGCACCAAGCCCTCAGTCCCACATGACATTAAATGAGCTGAGCATGGCACACCACCAATGCTGGTGGAGGCCCTCTTCCAGCTCCTGACCTTTATCCTGAGAGTAGGGAAGCTCCCCACCAGTCGACTCACTAGGATTGCATTTGAGAGCTCCAGACATTTGGCGGAGACAGAGCATGAGAGCGTATGGTATGCTTAGACCTACCGATGGTTGGCAGACCATGGCATGAGCATTGCCGACCTCCCCCCTTTTCAAATCTACCCTCTCTCGTTCGGAGAGGAACAAGATCATCTCTCAGGACCTACTACAGATACACATCAGGGAGACATGGATAGCACCACGGGAGCCTCTTCCCACAAAGAGGCAAAACTACAGAGAGCATATCCTCACAATGACAGCGGATGGTTTTATCCAAAGACCACGATACATGGACACATACATGGCACCAACACAAAGAGTGGCCATTGGGAAGCTCAAAGTACCATCACACAAGCTCGAGATTGCGACCGTGCGAGACACACACCCCCAGGGACGAGAGATTGTGCAGGATCTGCCGAGAGGAGGTGGAGAACGAGGAGCACTACACATGTAGATGTCAAGCATATGTCGTGCCGCACTTCTCCAGCGGATGGAGATACACCTAGCCCCCCAGACTCATATTACAAATTTCTTCAGACCCATAGCCACTCGGGAGCCCGCCTCGACACGAGGTGTTACATTACAAAGAGCAAAGGAGCTTAGATGACAGCGCCCACGACCGAGACCCCCACTCCGAAGAGCCCGTCTCCACCAAAGAGATTCAGGCGATTTATGCATGCCATGACATAGATATCGAGACGCCAACAACGCATCCCTGCCGATTTGGACACGCAGAGCATTATGAGGCTGTCAGGATGCCCTCCCCACCGATGCATTATATCCTACATCCACTCCAAGCATCTAGAGGGCTACGACTCCACCCACCCTCCCCTCCCTATGCATATCATATTTGTATCTCACACCCACATCATATAGAGTGCATACCCATAGCACCCCACACCCTCGATGCAAGCAATTACCCCCTCCTTTTATACTTTGTTTTGTACTCTTATTTTTATTTTCCTTTTGGGATTACAGTGCATCGGATCATGCTGATGTATATGTTTTGTCTCATAGGCCGATTTTGGCCTCTAATAGAGGTTAAAAAGTCTCTCTCTCTCTCTCTCTCTCTCTCTCTCTCTCTCTCTCTCTCTCTCTCTCTCTCTCTCTCTCTCTCTCTCTCTCTCTCTCTCTCTCTCTCTCTCTCTCTCTCTCTCTCTCTCTCTCTCTCTCTCTCTCTCTCTCTCTCTCTCTCTCTCTCTCTCTCTCTCTCTCTCTCTCTCTCTCTCTCTCGGCATCTCTCTCTCTCTCTCTCTCTCTCTCTCTCTCTCTCTCTCTCTCTCTCTCTCTCTCTCTCTCTCTCTCTCTCTCTCTCTCTCTCTCTCTCTCTCTCTCTCTCTCTCTCTCTCTCTCTCTCTCTCTCTCTCTCTCTCGGCAGGCACAGTGACACATGCAAAGCCTTACCCGTCGCAAGCGGCGAGAATGGGAGGAGAGACAGTATTGGGATATCTATCACTTGCTCATGAGCCGGGATAGTGCATTGGCGTGGCGACACCTGAGAGAGAGGAGACAACAGACACCCATTCGAGACCCGAGCACTTGGCATAGTTGTGCGCAGAACCTATACAAATCCCGGACCAACCCCCCATTCCCATGCCACAGAGCTCATGCCCCACTACCTCTGACTTCTTTACATCGACTATGGTGAGCGGTGCCATTGCCCATCTACAACATGGAAGGGCCCATGACCAGTTCGGTTTACAGGAAGAGCATCTCATCTACGGATGCACCACCCTAGCACCGCTCATTGCCCACCTCTTCAACCGAGCACTGGTTGAAGGGTTTCCTGACTCATGGACTGAGCACACCATTGTGCCCATTCATAAGTCAGTCCATGTTATGGATTCATCCACATACCGGACGATCATGATTGGCCCCATAGTGGCCAAGTTATATGGGGCAGTGCTAGAGACAGAGTTGAGCACTCTTGCCGAGAGGAAGGGTATCAAGGCCCCGGGACAGGCAGGATTCATACGAGATTACACTACGATTGACCACATCTTCACTTTGAGATGCTTGATCGACCAGGCACGAGTGAGGAAAAGGAGATTGTACTGTTGTTTTATGGACTTCTGCAAAGCCTTCGAAATAGTTCCCAGGGAGCGGCTCTTCAGACGTCTACACCATATCGGGGCTCCAGAGGAGATGAGGGATCTACGCCTTATATGAGAGAGTATCAGGCAGAGTCAGATGCCGAGGAGGTCTATCTGATTCACTTGCTAGCACCATCGGGGTGAAGCAAGGGTGCCCCCTCTCACCCACCCTTTTTGGTTTATTCATTGACGAGATAGTGGACTTCATATGGCAGCAAGGAGGAGAGGGCGTTGAGGTACAAGGGACCACTATCCACATTCTTTTATATGTTGATGATATTCTGCTCGTTTCAAAGTCTGCAGAGGGTCTATAGCGTCACCTACACGGCCTAGATGATTTTTGTACACATAGAGGATTATCAGTGAACGTTGGTAAAACCAAGGTTTTGATCTTCCATACATCAGCACAAGTGAGGAGACAGTTCTTTCACAGCGGCAGGCGGACCCATCAAGGTAGTTGGTTCATATGTCTACTTGGGAGTGACTTTCACAGCAGCCTCTAGGGTTTTCTCCATGTCTCAGGCAGCCCGTGATCGCATCACATGTGGATACGCAGCGCTAGCTTTGATGGAGAGACAGTGTCACCAGGCATATTTTCAAGAGCCCCGCACAAAGGGGTGGCTCTTCGACACTTTAGTTACCCAGCAGTCATGTATGGTGCAGCTATATGGGGAGCGGGATTAGGCACATCATCATGGACAGCACTGGAGAGTCTGTAGATTCTCATGATTGCTAGACTCATCCGCAGCAAATCTTCAGTACCCCATGATATCATTGGGGCAAAGCTTGCTACACCACCGACACTACTAGAGGCACTCTTCCAAAAAGTATGCCTATTACACAGGATCCAGAGCATGGACACAGAGCGCATCACTTACAAAGCTTTCCAGGCATCACGCGACATGGCACTAGCCAGAGATACCTCATCATGGTATGCACAGACAAAGGATTGGCTTGCCCTCCATGGTTTTGACATAGACAGACTACCACCAGTACAATACGACTCGCAGGCTCCCACCTATTCGCTCTCCCACCAAGAGAGGAATAGGATCATCCGTCAGGAGATATGGCATACATACATACAGAGGACATGGATCAGCCCGGGGAGGACATTGACACCGAAAATGCTTCACTACCAAGAGCATTTTCTAGGGATTTCAGACCATGATTCATTGAGACTCCACGCTACATGCAGCCATACCTACCACACCATCTTCAAGTCATCATTGGGATGCTTCGAGTTTCATCACATCAGCTCGAGATCGAGAGGGTTCGGGCTAGAGGAGTCCCTCGAGAGGAGACGTGGTGCCCAGTATGCCATACAAAGATAAAGAGTGAGGAGCATACTCGGACCTACGAGCACAGTTCTAGATAGAGGAGTCACTCCAGTTGTGCATGACCACTACAGACCAGCGGAGGATGGGACGTTTCCTCATGGCTGCATATGAGAGACGAGATCAGATGCTAGAGCCTACACACCAGACATGGGTGAGTACCCAGCAGACTATTACTCAGTATTTTGAGCACATTGGTCCACATCGGACGGACCCGCCTCACACAGGCACAGGGCTCACACTCCAGCAGGCAGCGGTTCAGAGAGTGCGACGCCGACCACATCTGGTTGGGTACCAACGACCATGACTGCACCATGAGGATATCTCACGCATCAGGATAGCCCACTACTACATGATGGAGCACAAGGGCATGCCACCACTTGGACAGCCTTCCTCCAAGAGGCACTCCTACCGCCGCCAATGTACCACATACTCCACCCACCTCCACCCATCATCAGCAGTTAGGGTATACACATTCACTCCCTCATGGGTCCCCCTTGTATCACGTGGTCATTATCTACTGAGCAAGAGCCACGCTCCCCCCAGGCACCATTATTTTATTCCCACTACCTCCTCATTACCAGATACATCATCCTTTGTTGTTTTCCGCCTACACAGTTTTGTGTAGCGAGTATTTTTTCCTTTCCATTGCTACACAGAGATTACCACAGTTGTATATGATTTTGTCTCATAGGCCACGTTTGGCCTTTAGAAGACGTTAATATACCTTTCTTTCTTTCTTTCTTTCTTTCCTTCCTTCCTTCCTTCCTTCCTTCCTTCCTTCCTTCCTTCCTTCCTTCCTTCCTTCCTTCCTTCCTTCCTTCCTTCCTTCCTTCCTTCCTTCCTTCCTTCCTTCCTTCCTTCCTTCTTTCTTCTCTCTCTCTCTCTCTCTCTCTCTCTCTCTCTCTCTCTCTCTCTCTCTCTCTCTCTCTCTCTCTCTCTCTCTCTCTCTCTCTCTCTCTCTCTCTCTCTCTCTCTCTCTCTCTCTCTCTCTCTCTCTCTCTCTCTCTCTCTCTCTCTCTCTCTCTCTCTCTCTCTCTCTCTCTCTCTCTCTCTCTCTCTCTCTCTCTCTCTTCCATGGCTCCCAAGTTGGAGGAACAGTTGGCCACCTTAGAGCATGCCCTCCGAGAGTTGATAGGAAAACACAAGAAAGAAGCATATTCTGCACTGAACGGGGTTACCCGCCGAGTTGTCGCCCTCGAAGCCAAGGTGGCAACCTTGGAGAAGGAAAACGAATCCCTTCGGGAAGAGCTTCTTGCTATCCGCAAGCAGCACTCACGGGACCGGGAGGAGGTGCACACTGAGCTTACTGATATGAGAACGAAACTGGACAACATGCGCGAGGAGGGGGAGATCGCCCCACAGCTAGAGGACGTTCGGGTGACTATCAAGGAGTGCATGGAGGTGGTTCAGAGCGAGCTTGAGACTAAGAAAGATGGATGGGTCGAGGTTGTAAAAAAGAACCTTAGACAGGAGGCAAACAAGAATGAGGAGATCCACATAGTACATACCACTATTGAGGAGGAGCGGATGCAACAGGCTCGCAGGCTCAATCTTCACGTCTCCGGCCTCATAGAGAGAGACAGGTCACTAGAGCAGGACGGGCATCGCTTGTGCACACTACTTGGATACCGCACGGATGAGCCTCTCCCTTTCACCAAAGCCTGGAGAGCAGGACGGGACACCACACGGAGCAGAGCACTTATCATTCAGTTCTCACATGAGGCCGGGAGGAGAGACTTCCTCAGACGACGGGCGGTACTACGCACTACACCGGGTACCCCCATCTATTTGGATGACGACCTCACACAGATGGAGGTAGAGCACAGACGTGCATGCATGCCGCGTGTCCTCCAGGCAAGAGGAGAGGGACATCGTGCCCTATACAGAGACGGTTGGGTCATCATTGATGGACAGCCCATTGACTAGGGATTCGCGGCCTATGAGACAGCACAGCAGAAGGTGCACATTGCAGTCTGGAACTGAATGGATCTTTGTGGACACATCCAGGGCGCCTCGAGGAGGTGATGGAGGGCAGAGACGTGATCTTAACAAAGACACACTAGAGCACGGGGAGGAGCCTACCGAGGATTGAGGGATATATGTGGGAGTCAGCTCACCGCTGACAGATGAGACAGCACACCACACGAGGATCAGGCAGACTAGCCATGCTCTACAGACAGTCGCTACAGCACAGGGTACAAGTGGTAGCCAGAGACCCAGAAGCACGTTTCATGTGGATACGCCTCCAACTATCAGAGGAGAGTGCAGCGTACTTCGCCGTCTGCTATATCGCACCCATCGGTTCGCACTTCACACATTCCCTCGAGCAGCTATCAGGGGGGGAGGGACCAGAGACCACATCGCCATATGACTGCCTCAGTGACAAGATTATGGAGTATACCAGGTGGGCGAAGTCTTCCTTGTAGGAGATTTCAATGCCCGCACTCAGAGCCACCAGTGTGATATCTACGACTTTGACGTCCCTAAGATGCTTCGTACCATAGAGGACATGCCTACACTCAGAGCCTCAGCCGACACCGCCACACTCACCTCATACGGCCGACACCTACTCCAGATGGGAGCAGCACACCATCTCGTTATATATAATGGGATGGGGACCTGTCACCTGGCCCACCTCGAGCGGTCTCACCTGCATTCCACCACGACACCACAGGGAGGCAGTGTGGTAGACTATGTTATTGGACCCCAAGAGGCGACACATCTCATCACCTCATTCACTATCCCACCCTTACCGATTGGAGCTGATCGCGCATATCTTGCCCTATCCATTCGCGGCTCACCATGCATATCCCAACCCGTCACCATACAGCCACACCCCATACCACCATTCACTTTAGACATGAGCTAGCACATATCTACAGCTCCCATGTTCGAGAGCGCATCTACTCCCTTGATCCCTCTGCCTCCTTGGATACCCTCACCGCCCACTTCTCCTCGATCCTCCACACATCTGCTACTCTCAGCTTCCCATACACCACCCACAACACCGCACATTCGACACGGCTAGGGCATACACCCCAGAATAGATGGTACGATGAGGAGTGTAGGTGACTATACCGACATCTTAGAGCACAGAGTATCTTTGGATCCATCACAAAGAGGAAGGCACGACGACAGATGCGAGCCCTCACACGCCGGAAGCGGCGAGCTTTCGAGAAGCGACAGGAGTCAGAGTAGGGATTGTGCCACCGCGTGGAAGGCACTACGTGAGCCACGCCCACCTACACCCATAGCAGATCCTCAGACTTTGCACACCTACGCCCAGAGGTTATATGACGTCCCAGGACAGCCACCATTGCCGATCCCTCGCACACCACGTCCTGTGATATCCACCCTCTTCACAACAGGCATGGTACGACAAGCCATCCATAGGCTACAGCATGGCCATTCAGCAGACCACACAGGGCTACAGGGAGAGCACTTTATATACGCAGCAGATGTAGTTTCCCACTTAATCGCCCATCTCTTCAACCCTGCTTTGGTAGAGGGATTACCTGGCTCATGGACTATGCAAGGGGAACTACACGACTATTATGATAGGCCATACCCTAGCCAAGATCTATGGGGCAATACTAGAGGCAGAGCTCAGTACACACGCTGAGGCAGCTTGGATCAGAGCACCCGGCCAAGCAGGCTTCCGCCGCACTTTCTCCACCATCGACCACATCTTCGTGCTTCGTTGCTTGATTGAGAGCGCGAGGGCGAGGAAGCAAAGACTATACTGTTGCTTTGTGGATTTCCGCAAAGCCTTCGACATGGTCCCGAGAGAGAGACTACTACAGAGGCTCTAGGACTTACAGCTACCATCAGACATGCTATGGGCCATCCATGCTTTGTATGCACGAGTCAAAGGCAGCGTACATTGCCCCGGCGGCCTATCAAACAGCCTTGTTAGCACCATTGGTGTGAAACAAGGTTGCCCTCTCTCAACCACTCTCTTCGGTCTCTACATCGACGAGATCACGGAGTATATACAGCGAGCAGGAGGGCGAGGAGGAGACCTCGGAGGTACGCCAGTAAACATCCTATTATATGCTGATGACATTGTCTTGCTTTCAGAGTCACAGGAGGGGTTGCAGTCACATTTACAAGCGCTCGATACCTTTTGCATGGAGAGAGGACTCACAATGAACCTTGGCAAGACCAAGGTCATGATCTTCCATACCTCCAGGACAGTACGCCATCGCGCCTCTTTCACGGAAGCTCGAGGACATATAGAGGTAGTGGACTCCTACGTCTAGGTGTCACCTTCTCGGGCAACACAGGGGTATTCTCCATGGCACAGGCCGCGAGAGATAGATTGACGTGAGGCTATGCAGCACTTGCAGGATTGGAGAGACGCCTTTTTCAAGCACATTTCAGGAGCCCAAACTAAGGGGTGGCTCTTTGACACTCTAGTGACACCCGCATTGATGTACGCAGCAGCAGTATGGACACCAGGGATCACGACAGCGATGTGGACGCGGATTGAGAGGCCCCAGGTCACCATGATCTGACGATTGTTGCGCAGCAAGCCCTCCGTTCCACATGACATTATACGAGCTGAGCTTGGCACACCACAGATGCTAGTGGAGGCCCTCTTCCGGTTGGTGACCTTTATTCTGAGAGTCAGAGAGCTCCCCACCAGCAGACTCACCAGGCTTGCATTTGAGAGCTCTAGACATTTGGCAAAGACAGGGCATGAGAGAGTATGGTATGCACAGACTTACCCATGGTTAGCAAACCATGGCATGAGCATTACGGATCTCCCCCCTTTTCAGTATGACCTCTCTTCCCCCCACCTTACCCTCTCTCGTTCGGAGAGGAATAGGATCATCCGTCAGGACCTACTACAGATACACGTCAAGGAGACATGGATAGCACCACGGGAGCCTCTTCCCACAAAGAAGCAACACTACAAAGAGCACTTCCTGACGGTGACAGCGGATGGTTTCATTCAGAGACCACAATACATGGATACATACATGGCACCTGTTGAGAGAGTGGCCATTGGGCAGCTCAGAGTATCATCACACCATCTCGAGATTGAGGTTGGGCCAGCTACACATACCCCGAGGGACGAGAGAATACGCAGGATATGCGGAGAGGAGATAGAGGACGAGGAGCACTACACATGTAGATGTCTGGCATATGAGGACATCAGAGACCGCTACCCACAGCTCTTCACGGGGCCTAGAGAGATCATGGCTTTATTGGGAACAGAGGACCAGCGCCCTCTAGGTCGTTTCCTAGTAGAGCTCCAGCACCTCCGTGCATCACTTCTCGAGCAGCAGATGGAGATACACCTGGCCCCCCCCCCCCCTCAGACTTACATTACAGATTTTTTCACACCCATAGCCACTCAAGGACCAAGCTCGATGCGGGGTGTCACATTACACAGAGCAGAGGAGCTTAGACGACACCGTCGACGATCAAGACCCCCACTGCGGAGAGCCCGTCCACATCAGAGAGAGATTCAGGCGATTCACGCACGCCATGACATGGAGATACGGAGACGTCAGCAGTGCACCCCTGTCGATTAGGACGTTCAGAGCATTTTGAGGATCGCCATGATGCCTTAACCACCGATGCACTATATCCTACACCCACTCCAGGCATTTAGTGGGTTGTGATACCATCGAGCCTCCCCTCCCTATGCATATGATATTTGTATCTCACCCATTGAGCATATAGAGTGCATACCCATAGCACCCCACACCCCTTATGTTGTACTCACACTTTATTTTCCTTTTGGGATCACAGTGGATTGGATCATACTGATGTATATGTTTTGTCTCATAGGCCGATTTTGGCCTCTAATAGACGTTAAAAAGTCTTTCTTCTCTCTCTCTCTCTCTCTCTCTCTCTCTCTCTCTCTCTCTCTCTCTCTCTCTCTCTCTCTCTCTCTCTCTCTCTCTCTCTCTCTCTCTCTCTCTCTCTCTCTCTCTCTCTCTCTCTCTCTCTCTCTCTCTCTCTCTCTCTCTCTCTCTCTCTCTCTCTCTCTCTCTCTCTCCCCCCCCCCGGTCAATTAGTACAGAATGGAGCTAGTTAGTCGTTCATATGCATTCTCATGCTTGCACTACCCTTTTGCATATAAATTATAGATATAGCACTCCATACAACCCCACCCCAAAAAAAAATAACTTTCATGGGTGTCTCTACATGCATACTACGTAGATCTATATCAGCTTTACCAATTTTTTAAACACTTTTATCTTTTCTGACTGAAAGAAGATTTCGATTGAAAGAAGATTTCGATTGAAAGAAGATCCACCCATGTACAATGTACATTGATTTGTCTCATAGACAGAGTTGCTAATAGACATTAAAACTCTCTCTCTCTCTCTCTCTCTCTCTCTCTCTCTCTCTCTCTCTCTCTCTCTCTCTCTCTCTCTCTCTCTCTCTCTCTCTCTCTCTCTCTCTCTCTCTCTCTCTCTCTCTCTCTCTCTCTCTCTCTCTCTCTCTCTCTCTCTCTCTCTCTCTCTCTCTCTCTCTCTCTCTCTCTCTCTGCTACAAAGAGGAGTCCCCCCCATTCATCAAGTCTTGGAGAACGGGACGAGACCCCACGAAGAAGAGAGCTCTCATTCTACACTTCCCTTCCGAAGATATAAGATCTACTTTCCTACGCAAGAGGGTGATTTTGAGAGCACTTGATGGGCCCCCCATCTACCTTGACGATGATCTCACACCCATGCAGGTAGCACACCGTCGTGCATGCATGCCGAGAGTACATCAAGCTCGCAAAGAAGGAAAGAAGGCTTCATACAGAGATGGTCGTGTCATCATTGATGGCAAGGCCATCCCATCAGGGTGGCCCTGACTCCACCTCCACCTATGTATCACATATTACATCCCACCCACTAGCACAGGATGGAGCTAGTTAGTCGTTTTAGATGCATTCTCATGGTTGTTGTACTACCCTTTTGCATATAGACTATCATAGATATCGCACTCCATACACCCCCCACCACTTTCATGGGTATCCCCACATGCACACTACGGAGATCTATATCAGCTTAACCAGTTTCTTTTCAACACTTTTATCTTTTCTGATTGACAGAAGATACACCCATGTACATCGATTTGTCTCATAGGCCGAGTTCGGCCTCCTAATAAACGTAAAAACACTTTCTTTCTTTCTTTCTTTCTTTTCTCTCTCTCTCTCATATTATGGATCCCCCATGTATTAGGTGGCCACTCCTATGGAGACAGGTTTACGATTGAGTCTTCATGATGCTGGAGATGCATTTGATGTTGTTCTCTATCAGCAAGCTGTTGGATGCTTGATTTACTTATGCATTACTCGGCCAGATATTCAGTTTGCTGTCTCACAGATGAGCAGGTTTATGCATTGCCCAGGAGTCATGCATTGGAAGGCGGTTAAGCGCATCTTTCGCTACTTGAGTGGTACTCGACTACTTGGGTTGTTTTATCCCAAGGGGGGATCACTACCGTCAGATTTGCATGCTTTTTCTGACTCAGATTGGGCTGGTTGATATGACACTCGTGTGTCCACCAGTGGTTTTTGCTTCATGCTTGGTAGCTCATGTATATCTTGGTTGAGCAAGAAGCAGCCTACTGTGGCCACTTCCAGTTGTGAGGATGAGTATAGGGCAGCTTTCACAGCGACTATTGAGTGTGTGTGGCTCAGACGCCTTATGGCTGATTCGTGTGTTGGCCAATCTTCTGCCACCACCATCTTCACTGACAGTCAAAGCGCATTGGCAGTTGCGAGGAACCCTGTGTTCCATGCTCGCACTAAGCACATTGAGGTGCATTATCACTATGTCAGGGAGAAGTTCTCTGCTGGGGAGATCAGCTTGGCATATGTGCCCACGCAGGAGAACATTGAAGACCTTTTCACGAAGGCTCTGCCTAGGGAGAAGTTTGAAGCTTTCCGCAAAGCTTTGGGCTTACTTCCTTTTGTGGAGTGATTTCCACATAGCTTGGCACTTCCTTATACATGAGTGCCAGCTCCTTGTTCACCGCATCACTCCCAAGGGGGATTTGTTGATATATTTATCAGCAAAAAATGATATCGTTGTTTTTAGAAGGTCTAACCAATGGAACATTGAGAATCTTAGTATATGTAAAACGACTACAAACCCTAAGCGAATGTCTTCAGGAGTGCATAGATTTGGAAGATAACTTAGCTGAGGATCTCAAAACCACACAAGATCCTACCAAATCAGAGGATACAAGGAGCAATGAAACTTCTAGTTCGATTTATGTGGAGGAAGTGACCACAATAAGAGATAGTTATCCGCTTCCAAACACTGAACATTTATTGGAACGTGTTGCAGGCAAGGAAGTTTACAGCTTCCTTGATGGATTTTCAGGTTACAATCAAGTAGCCATTGTCCCAGAAGATCAACATAAAACATCTTTTGCCATAGAGTGGGGGATCTTTGCATTTCGGGTGATGCCATTTGGCCTCACCAATGCACCTACAACCTTTCAACGGCTCATGTGCCATGTCTTCAAAGAGTTCTTGCGAAAGAGCTTAGAAGTATATGTGGATGATTTATGTGCTCATTCCCAAGAGCGAAGATACCACATCCCTGAGCTCAGACATATCTTCAACAAGTGTAGAGAATATCGAGTGTGTCTGAACCCAGAGAAGTGTGTGTTCATGGTACATCAAGGTAAAATCTTAGGTCACATTGTCTCTAAGAACGAAATATCAACAAATGAGGACAAGGTAAAATCCATAGCGGAGTTGCCGAGGCCAAGGAATGTTAAAGAGGTACAAGCCTTCATGGGCCATTGTGGATATTACCGTAGGTTCATTCACATGTATGCACAGAGACAGGGCATGAGAGAGTATGGTATGCACAGACTTACCCATGGTTAGCAAACCATGGCATGAGCATTACGGATCTCCCCCCTTTTCAGTATGACCTCTCTTCCCCCCACCTTACCTTCTCTCGTTCGGAGAGGAATAGGATCATCCGTCAGGACCTACTACAGATACACGTCAAGGAGACATGGATAGCACCACGGGAGCCTCTTCCCACAAAGAAGCAACACTACAAAGAGCACTTCCTGACGGTGACAGCGGATGGTTTCATTCAGAGACCACAATACATGGATACATACATGGCACCTGTTGAGAGAGTGGCCATTGGGCAGCTCAGAGTATCATCACACCATCTCGAGATTGAGGTTGGGCCAGCTACACATACCCCGAGGGACGAGAGAATACGCAGGATATGCGGAGAGGAGATAGAGGACGAGGAGCACTACACATGTAGATGTCTGGCATATGAGGACATCAGAGACCGCTACCCACAGCTCTTCACGGGGCCTAGAGAGATCATGGCTTTATTGGGAACAGAGGACCAGCGCCCTCTAGGTCGTTTCCTAGTAGAGCTCCAGCACCTCCGTGCATCACTTCTCGAGCAGCAGATGGAGATACACCTGGCCCCCCCCCCCCCCCCCTCAGACTTACATTACAGATTTTTTCACACCCATAGCCACTCAAGGACCAAGCTCGATGCGGGGTGTCACATTACACAGAGCAGAGGAGCTTAGACGACACCGTCGACGATCAAGACCCCCACTGCGGAGAGCCCGTCCACATCAGAGAGAGATTCAGGCGATTCACGCACGCCATGACATGGAGATACGGAGACGTCAGCAGTGCACCCCTGTCGATTAGGACGTTCAGAGCATTTTGAGGATCGCCATGATGCCTTAACCACCGATGCACTATATCCTACACCCACTCCAGGCATTTAGTGGGTTGTGATACCATCGAGCCTCCCCTCCCTATGCATATGATATTTGTATCTCACCCATTGAGCATATAGAGTGCATACCCATAGCACCCCACACCCCTTATGCTGTACTCACACTTTATTTTCCTTTTGGGATCACAGTGGATTGGATCATACTGATGTATATGTTTTGTCTCATAGGCCGATTTTGGCCTCTAATAGACGTTAAAAAGTCTTTCTTCTCTCTCTCTCTCTCTCTCTCTCTCTCTCTCTCTCTCTCTCTCTCTCTCTCTCTCTCTCTCTCTCTCTCTCTCTCTCTCTCTCTCTCTCTCTCTCTCTCTCTCTCTCTCTCTCTCTCTCTCTCTCTCTCTCTCTCTCTCTCTCTCTCTCTCTCTCTCTCTCTCTCTCTCTCTCCCCCCCCCCCCCGGTCAATTAGTACAGAATGGAGCTAGTTAGTCGTTCATATGCATTCTCATGCTTGCACTACCCTTTTGCATATAGATTATAGATATAGCACTCCATACAACCCCCCCCCAAAAAAAAATAACTTTCATGGGTGTCTCTACATGCATACTACGTAGATCTATATCAGCTTTACCAATTTTTTCAACACTTTTATCTTTTCTGATTGAAAGAAGATTTCGATTGAAAGAAGATTTCGATTGAAAGAAGATCCACCCATGTACAATGTACATTGATTTGTCTCATAGACAGAGTTGCTAATAGACATTAAAACTCTCTCTCTCTCTCTCTCTCTCTCTCTCTCTCTCTCTCTCTCTCTCTCTCTCTCTCTCTCTCTCTTCTCTCTCTCTCTCTCTCTCTCTCTCTCTCTCTCTCTCTCTCTCTCTCTCTCTCTCTCTCTCTCTCTCTCTCTCTCTCTCTCTCTCTCTCTGTGCTACAAAGAGGAGTCCCCCCCATTCATCAAGTCTTGGAGAACGGGACGAGACCCCACGAAGAAGAGAGCTCTCATTCTACACTTCCTTTCCGAAGATATAAGATCTACTTTCCTACGCAAGAGGGTGATTTTGAGAGCACTTGATGGCCCCCCATCTACCTTGACGATGATCTCACACCCATGCAGGTAGCACACCGTCGTGCATGCATGCCGAGAGTACATCAAGCTCGCAAAGAAGGAAAGAAGGCTTCATACAGAGATGGTCGTGTCATCATTGATGGCAAGGCCATCCCATCAGGGTGCTCCTGACTCCACCTCCACCTATGTATCACATATTACATCCCACCCACTAGCACAGGATGGAGCTAGTTAGTCGTTTTAGATGCATTCTCATGGTTGTTGTACTACCCTTTTGCATATAGACTATCATAGATATCGCACTCCATACACCCCCCACCACTTTCATGGGTATCCCCACATGCACACTACGGAGATCTATATCAGCTTAACCAGTTTCTTTTCAACACTTTATCTTTTCTGATTGACAGAAGATACACCCATGTACATCGATTTGTCTCATAGGCCGAGTTCGGCCTCCTAATAAACGTAAAAACACTTTCTTTCTTTCTTTCTTTCTTTTCTCTCTCTCTCTCATATTATGGATCCCCCATGTATTAGGTGGCCACTCCTATGGAGACAGGTTTACGATTGAGTCTTCATGATGCTGGAGATGCATTTGATGTTGTTCTCTATCAGCAAGCTGTTGGATGCTTGATTTACTTATGCATTACTCGGCCAGATATTCAGTTTGCTGTCTCACAGATGAGCAGGTTTATGCATTGCCCAGGAGTCATGCATTGGAAGGCGGTTAAGCGCATCTTTCGCTACTTGAGTGGTACTCGACTACTTGGGTTGTTTTATCCCAAGGGGGGATCACTACCGTCAGATTTGCATGCTTTTTCTGACTCAGATTGGGCTGGTTGATATGACACTCGTGTGTCCACCAGTGGTTTTTGCTTCATGCTTGGTAGCTCATGTATATCTTGGTTGAGCAAGAAGCAGCCTACTGTGGCCACTTCCAGTTGTGAGGCTGAGTATAGGGCAGCTTTCACAGCGACTATTGAGTGTGTATGGCTCAGACGCCTTATGGCTGATTTGGGTGTTGGCCAATCTTCTGCCACCACCATCTTCACTGACAGTCAAAGCGCATTGGCAGTTGCGAGGAACCCTGTGTTCCATGCTCGCACTAAGCACATTGAGGTGCATTATCACTATGTCAGGGAGAAGTTCTCTGCTGGGGAGATCAGCTTGGCATATGTGCCCACGCAGGAGAACATTGCAGACCTTTTCACGAACGCTCTGCCTAGGGAGAAGTTTGAAGCTTTCCGCAAAGCTTTGGGCTTACTTCCTTTTGTGGAGTGATTTCCACATAGCTTGGCACTTCCTTATACATGAGTGCCAGCTCCTTGTTCACCGCATCACTCCCAAGGGGGATTTGTTGATATATTTATCACCAAAAAATGATATCGCTGTTTTTAGAAGGTCTAACCAATGGAACATTGAGAATCTTAGTATATGTAAAACGACTACAAACCCTAAGCGAATGTCTTCAGGAGTGCATAGATTTGGAAGACAACTTAGCTGAGGATCTCAAAACCACACAAGATCCTACCAAATCAGAGGATACAAGGAGCAATGAAACTTCTAGTTCGATTTATGTGGAGGAAGTGACCACAATAAGAGATAGTTATCCGCTTCCAAACACTGAACATTTATTGGAACGTGTTGCAGGCAAGGAAGTTTACAGCTTCCTTGATGGATTTTCAGGTTACAATCAAGTAGCCATTGTCCCAGAAGATCAACATAAAACATCTTTTGCCATAGAGTGGGGGATCTTTGCATTTCGGGTGATGCCATTTGGCCTCACCAATGCACCTACAACCTTTCAACGGCTCATGTGCCACGTCTTCAAAGAGTTCTTGCGAAAGAGCTTAGAAGTATATGTGGATGATTTATGTGCTCATTCCCAAGAGCGAAGATACCAGATCCCTGAGCTCAGACATATCTTCAACAAGTGTAGAGAATATCGAGTGTGTCTGAACCCAGAGAAGTGTGTGTTCATGGTACATCAAGGTAAAATCTTAGGTCACATTGTCTCTAAGAACGAAATATCAACAAATGAGGACAAGGTAAAAGCCATAGCGGAGTTGCCGAGGCCAAGGAATGTTAAAGAGGTACAAGCCTTCATGGGCCATTGTGGATATTACCGTAGGTTCATTCACATGTATGCACAGAGACAGGGCATGAGAGAGTATGGTATGCACAGACTTACCCATGGTTAGCAAACCATGGCATGAGCATTACGGATCTCCCCCCTTTTCAGTATGACCTCTCTTCCCCCCACCTTACCCTCTCTCGTTCGGAGAGGAATAGGATCATCCGTCAGGACCTACTACAGATACACGTCAAGGAGACATGGATAGCACCACGGGAGCCTCTTCCCACAAAGAAACAACACTACAAAGAGCACTTCCTGACGGTGAGAGCGGATGGTTTCATTCAGAGACCACAATACATGGATACATACATGGCACCTGTTGAGAGAGTGGCCATTGGGCAGCTCAGAGTATCATCACACCATCTCGAGATTGAGGTTGGGCCAGCGACACATACCCCGAGGGACGAGAGAATACGCAGGATATGCGGAGAGAAGATAGAGGACGAGGAGCACTACACATGTAGATGTCTGGCATATGAGGACATCAGAGACCGCTACCCACAGCTCTTCACGGGGCCTAGAGAGATCATGGCTTTATTGGGAACAGAGGACCAGCGCCCTCTAGGTCGTTTCCTAGTAGAGCTCCAGCACCTCCGTGCATCACTTCTCGAGCAGCAGATGGAGATACACCTGCCCCCCCCCCCCTCAGACTTACATTACAGATTTTTTCACACCCATAGCCACTCAAGGACCAAGCTCGATGCGGGGTGTCACATTACACAGAGCAGAGGAGCTTAGACGACACCGTCGACGATCAAGACCCCCACTGCGGAGAGCCCGTCCACATCAGAGAGAGATTCAGGCGATTCACGCACGCCATGACATGGAGATACGGAGACGTCAGCAGTGCACCCCTGTCGATTAGGACGTTCAGAGCATTTTGAGGATCGCCATGATGCCTTAACCACCGATCCACTATATCCTACACCCACTCCAGGCATTTAGTGGGTTGTGATACCATCGAGCCTCCCCTCCCTATGCATATGATATTTGTATCTCACCCATTGAGCATATAGAGTGCATACCCATAGCACCCCACACCCCTTATGCTGTACTCACACTTTATTTTCCTTTTGGGATCACAGTGGATTGGATCATACTGATGTATATGTTTTGTCTCATAGGCCGATTTTGGCCTCTAATAGACGTTAAAAAGTCTTTCTTCTCTCTCTCTCTCTCTCTCTCTCTCTCTCTCTCTCTCTCTCTCTCTCTCTCTCTCTCTCTCTCTCTCTCTCTCTCTCTCTCTCTCTCTCTCTCTCTCTCTCTCTCTCTCTCTCTCTCTCTCTCTCTCTCTCTCTCTCTCTCTCTCTCTCTCTCTCTCTCCCCCCCCCTGTCAATTAGTACAGAATGGAGCTAGTTAGTCGTTCATATGCATTCTCATGCTTGCACTACCCTTTTGCATATAGATTATAGATATAGCACTCCATACAACCCCCCCCCAAAAAAAAATAACTTTCATGGGTGTCTCTACATGCATACTACGTAGATCTATATCAGCTTTACCAATTTTTTAAACACTTTTATCTTTTCTGACTGAAAGAAGATTTCGATTGAAAGAAGATTTCGATTGAAAGAAGATCCACCCATGTACAATGTACATTGATTTGTCTCATAGACAGAGTTGCTAATAGACATTAAAACTCTCTCTCTCTCTCTCTCTCTCTCTCTCTCTCTCTCTCTCTCTCTCTCTCTCTCTCTCTCTCTCTCTCTCTCTCTCTCTCTCTCTCTCTCTCTCTCTCTCTCTCTCTCTCTCTCTCTCTCTCTCTCTCTCTGCTACAAAGAGGAGTCCCCCCCATTCATCAAGTCTTGGAGAACGGGACGAGACCCCACGAAGAAGAGAGCTCTCATTCTACACTTCCCTTCCGAAGATATAAGATCTACTTTCCTACGCAAGAGGGTGATTTTGAGAGCACTTGATGGGCCCCCCATCTACCTTGACGATGATCTCACACCCATGCAGGTAGCACACCGTCGTGCATGCATGCCGAGAGTACATCAAGCTCGCAAAGAAGGAAAGAAGGCTTCATACAGAGATGGTCGTGTCATCATTGATGGCAAGGCCATCCCATCAGGGTGGCCCTGACTCCACCTCCACCTATGTATCACATATTACATCCCACCCACTAGCACAGGATGGAGCTAGTTAGTCGTTTTAGATGCATTCTCATGGTTGTTGTACTACCCTTTTGCATATAGACTATCATAGATATCGCACTCCATACACCCCCCACCACTTTCATGGGTATCCCCACATGCACACTACGGAGATCTATATCAGCTTAACCAGTTTCTTTTCAACACTTTATCTTTTCTGATTGACAGAAGATACACCCATGTACATCGATTTGTCTCATAGGCCGAGTTCGGCCACCTAATAAACATAAAAACACTTTCTTTCTTTCTTTCTTTCTTTTCTCTCTCTCTCTCATATTATGGATCCCCCATGTATTAGGTGGCCACTCCTATGGAGACAGGTTTACGATTGAGTCTTCATGATGCTGGAGATGCATTTGATGTTGTTCTCTATCAGCAAGCTGTTGGATGCTTGATTTACTTATGCATTACTCGGCCAGATATTCAGTTTGCTGTCTCACAGATGAGCAGGTTTATGCATTGCCCAGGAGTCATGCATTGGAAGGCGGTTAAGCGCATCTTTCGCTACTTGAGTGGTACTCGACTACTTGGGTTGTTTTATCCCAAGGGGGGATCACTACCGTCAGATTTGCATGCTTTTTCTGACTCAGATTGGGCTGGTTGATATGACACTCGTGTGTCCACCAGTGGTTTTTGCTTCATGCTTGGTAGCTCATGTATATCTTGGTTGAGCAAGAAGCAGCCTACTGTGGCCACTTCCAGTTGTGAGGCTGAGTATAGGGCAGCTTTCACAGCGACTATTGAGTGTGTGTGGCTCAGACGCCTTATGGCTGATTTGGGTGTTGGCCAATCTTCTGCCACCACCATCTTCACTGACAGTCAAAGCGCATTGGCAGTTGCGAGGAACCCTGTGTTCCATGCTCGCACTAAGCACATTGAGGTGCATTATCACTATGTCAGGGAGAAGTTCTCTGCTGGGGAGATCAGCTTGGCATATGTGCCCACGCAGGAGAACATTGCAGACCTTTTCACGAAGGCTCTGCCTAGGGAGAAGTTTGAAGCTTTCCGCAAAGCTTTGGGCTTACTTCCTTTTGTGGAGTGATTTCCACATAGCTTGGCACTTCCTTATACATGAGTGCCAGCTCCTTGTTCACCGCATCACTCCCAAGGGGGATTTGTTGATATATTTATCAGCAAAAAATGATATCGTTGTTTTTAGAAGGTCTAACCAATGGAACATTGAGAATCTTAGTATATGTAAAACGACTACAAACCCTAAGCGAATGTCTTCAGGAGTGCATAGATTTGGAAGACAACTTAGCTGAGGATCTCAAAACCACACAAGATCCTACCAAATCAGAGGATACAAGGAGCAATGAAACTTCTAGTTCGATTTATGTGGAGGAAGTGACCACAATAAGAGATAGTTATCCGCTTCCAAACACTGAACATTTATTGGAACGTGTTGCAGGCAAGGAAGTTTACAGCTTCCTTGATGGATTTTCAGGTTACAATCAAGTAGCCATTGTCCCAGAAGATCAACATAAAACATCTTTTGCCATAGAGTGGGGGATCTTTGCATTTCGGGTGATGCCATTTGGCCTCACCAATGCACCTACAACCTTTCAACGGCTCATGTGCCATGTCTTCAAAGAGTTCTTGCGAAAGAGCTTAGAAGTATATGTGGATGATTTATGTGCTCATTCCCAAGAGCGAAGATACCACATCCCTGAGCTCAGACATATCTTCAACAAGTGTAGAGAATATCGAGTGTGTCTGAACCCAGAGAAGTGTGTGTTCATGGTACATCAAGGTAAAATCTTAGGTCACATTGTCTCTAAGAACGAAATATCAACAAATGAGGACAAGGTAAAAGCCATAGCGGAGTTGCCGAGGCCAAGGAATGTTAAAGAGGTACAAGCCTTCATGGGCCATTGTGGATATTACCGTAGGTTCATTCACATGTATGCACAGAGACAGGGCATGAGAGAGTATGGTATGCACAGACTTACCCATGGTTAGCAAACCATGGCATGAGCATTACGGATCTCCCCCCTTTTCAGTATGACCTCTCTTCCCCCCACCTTACCCTCTCTCGTTCGGAGAGGAATAGGATCATCCGTCAGGACCTACTACAGATACACGTCAAGGAGACATGGATAGCACCACGGGAGCCTCTTCCCACAAAGAAGCAACACTACAAAGAGCACTTCCTGACGGTGACAGCGGATGGTTTCATTCAGAGACCACAATACATGGATACATACATGGCACCTGTTGAGAGAGTGGCCATTGGGCAGCTCAGAGTATCATCACACCATCTCGAGATTGAGGTTGGGCCAGCTACACATACCCCGAGGGACGAGAGAATACGCAGGATATGCGGAGAGGAGATAGAGGACGAGGAGCACTACACATGTAGATGTCTGGCATATGAGGACATCAGAGACCGCTACCCACAGCTCTTCACGGGGCCTAGAGAGATCATGGCTTTATTGGGAACAGAGGACCAGCGCCCTCTAGGTCGTTTCCTAGTAGAGCTCCAGCACCTCCGTGCATCACTTCTCGAGCAGCAGATGGAGATACACCTGGCCCCCCCCCCCCCCTCAGACTTACATTACAGATTTTTTCACACCCATAGCCACTCAAGGACCAAGCTCGATGCGGGGTGTCACATTACACAGAGCAGAGGAGCTTAGACGACACCGTCGACGATCAAGACCCCCACTGCGGAGAGCCCGTCCACATCAGAGAGAGATTCAGGCGATTCACGCACGCCATGACATGGAGATACGGAGACGTCAGCAGTGCACCCCTGTCGATTAGGACGTTCAGAGCATTTTGAGGATCGCCATGATGCCTTAACCACCGATGCACTATATCCTACACCCACTCCAGGCATTTAGTGGGTTGTGATACCATCGAGCCTCCCCTCCCTATGCATATGATATTTGTATCTCACCCATTGAGCATATAGAGTGCATACCCATAGCACCCCACACCCCTTATGTTGTACTCACACTTTATTTTCCTTTTGGGATCACAGTGGATTGGATCATACTGATGTATATGTTTTGTCTCATAGGCCGATTTTGGCCTCTAATAGACGTTAAAAAGTCTTTCTTCTCTCTCTCTCTCTCTCTCTCTCTCTCTCTCTCTCTCTCTCTCTCTCTCTCTCTCTCTCTCTCTCTCTCTCTCTCTCTCTCTCTCTCTCTCTCTCTCTCTCTCTCTCTCTCTCTCTCTCTCTCTCTCTCTCTCTCTCTCTCTCTCCCCCCCCCCCCGGTCAATTAGTACAGAATGGAGCTAGTTAGTGGTTCATATGCATTCTCATGCTTGCACTACCCTTTTGCATATAGATTATAGATATAGCACTCCATACAACCCCACCCCAAAAAAAAATAACTTTCATGGGTGTCTCTACATGCATACTACGTAGATCTATATCAGCTTTACCAATTTTTTAAACACTTTTATCTTTTCTGACTGAAAGAAGATTTCGATTGAAAGAAGATTTCGATTGAAAGAAGATCCACCCATGTACAATGTACATTGATTTGTCTCATAGACAGAGTTGCTAATAGACATTAAAACTCTCTCTCTCTCTCTCTCTCTCTCTCTCTCTCTCTCTCTCTCTCTCTCTCTCTCTCTCTCTCTCTCTCTCTCTCTCTCTCTCTCTCTCTCTCTCTCTCTCTCTCTCTCTCTCTCTCTCTCTCTCTCTCTCTCTCTCTCTCTCTCTCTCTCTCTCTCTCTCTCTCTCTCTCTCTTTGCTACAAAGAGGAGTCCCCCCCATTCATCAAGTCTTGGAGAACGGGACGAGACCCCACGAAGAAGAGAGCTCTCATTCTACACTTCCCTTCCGAAGATATAAGATCTACTTTCCTACGCAAGAGGGTGATTTTGAGAGCACTTGATGGGCCCCCCATCTACCTTGACGATGATCTCACACCCATGCAGGTAGCACACCGTCGTGCATGCATGCCGAGAGTACATCAAGCTCGCAAAGAAGGAAAGAAGGCTTCATACAGAGATGGTCGTGTCATCATTGATGGCAAGGCCATCCCATCAGGGTGGCCCTGACTCCACCTCCACCTATGTATCACATATTACATCCCACCCACTAGCACAGGATGGAGCTAGTTAGTCGTTTTAGATGCATTCTCATGGTTGTTGTACTACCCTTTTGCATATAGACTATCATAGATATCGCACTCCATACACCCCCCACCACTTTCATGGGTATCCCCACATGCACACTACGGAGATCTATATCAGCTTAACCAGTTTCTTTTCAACACTTTTATCTTTTCTGATTGACAGAAGATACACCCATGTACATCGATTTGTCTCATAGGCCGAGTTCGGCCTCCTAATAAACGTAAAAAACACTTTCTTTCTTTCTTTCTTTCTTTTCTCTCTCTCTCTCATATTATGGATCCCCCATGTATTAGGTGGCCACTCCTATGGAGACAGGTTTACGATTGAGTCTTCATGATGCTGGAGATGCATTTGATGTTGTTCTCTATCAGCAAGCTGTTGGATGCTTGATTTACTTATGCATTACTCGGCCAGATATTCAGTTTGCTGTCTCACAGATGAGCAGGTTTATGCATTGCCCAGGAGTCATGCATTGGAAGGCGGTTAAGCGCATCTTTCGCTACTTGAGTGGTACTCGACTACTTGGGTTGTTTTATCCCAAGGGGGGATCACTACCGTCAGATTTGCATGCTTTTTCTGACTCAGATTGGGCTGGTTGATATGACACTCGTGTGTCCACCAGTGGTTTTTGCTTCATGCTTGGTAGCTCATGTATATCTTGGTTGAGCAAGAAGCAGCCTACTGTGGCCACTTCCAGTTGTGAGGATGAGTATAGGGCAGCTTTCACAGCGACTATTGAGTGTGTGTGGCTCAGACGCCTTATGGCTGATTCGTGTGTTGGCCAATCTTCTGCCACCACCATCTTCACTGACAGTCAAAGCGCATTGGCAGTTGCGAGGAACCCTGTGTTCCATGCTCGCACTAAGCACATTGAGGTGCATTATCACTATGTCAGGGAGAAGTTCTCTGCTGGGGAGATCAGCTTGGCATATGTGCCCACGCAGGAGAACATTGCAGACCTTTTCACGAAGGCTCTGCCTAGGGAGAAGTTTGAAGCTTTCCGCAAAGCTTTGGGCTTACTTCCTTTTGTGGAGTGATTTCCACATAGCTTGGCACTTCCTTATACATGAGTGCCAGCTCCTTGTTCACCGCATCACTCCCAAGGGGGATTTGTTGATATATTTATCAGCAAAAAATGATATCGTTGTTTTTAGAAGGTCTAACCAATGGAACATTGAGAATCTTAGTATATGTAAAACGACTACAAACCCTAAGCGAATGTCTTCAGGAGTGCATAGATTTGGAAGACAACTTAGCTGAGGATCTCAAAACCACACAAGATCCTACCAAATCAGAGGATACAAGGAGCAATGAAACTTCTAGTTCGATTTATGTGGAGGAAGTGACCACAATAAGAGATAGTTATCCGCTTCCAAACACTGAACATTTATTGGAACGTGTTGCAGGCAAGGAAGTTTACAGCTTCCTTGATGGATTTTCAGGTTACAATCAAGTAGCCATTGTCCCAGAAGATCAACATAAAACATCTTTTGCCATAGAGTGGGGGATCTTTGCATTTCGGGTGATGCCATTTGGCCTCACCAATGCACCTACAACCTTTCAACGGCTCATGTGCCATGTCTTCAAAGAGTTCTTGCGAAAGAGCTTAGAAGTATATGTGGATGATTTATGTGCTCATTCCCAAGAGCGAAGATACCACATCCCTGAGCTCAGACATATCTTCAACAAGTGTAGAGAATATCGAGTGTGTCTGAACCCAGAGAAGTGTGTGTTCATGGTACATCAAGGTAAAATCTTAGGTCACATTGTCTCTAAGAACGAAATATCAACAAATGAGGACAAGGTAAAAGCCATAGCGGAGTTGCCGAGGCCAAGGAATGTTAAAGAGGTACAAGCCTTCATGGGCCATTGTGGATATTACCGTAGGTTCATTCACATGTATGCACAGAGACAGGGCATGAGAGAGTATGGTATGCACAGACTTACCCATGGTTAGCAAACCATGGCATGAGCATTACGGATCTCCCCCCTTTTCAGTATGACCTCTCTTCCCCCCACCTTACCCTCTCTCGTTCGGAGAGGAATAGGATCATCCGTCAGGACCTACTACAGATACACGTCAAGGAGACATGGATAGCACCACGGGAGCCTCTTCCCACAAAGAAGCAACACTACAAAGAGCACTTCCTGACGGTGACAGCGGATGGTTTCATTCAGAGACCACAATACATGGATACATACATGGCACCTGTTGAGAGAGTGGCCATTGGGCAGCTCAGAGTATCATCACACCATCTCGAGATTGAGGTTGGGCCAGCTACACATACCCCGAGGGACGAGAGAATACGCAGGATATGCGGAGAGGAGATAGAGGACGAGGAGCACTACACATGTAGATGTCTGGCATATGAGGACATCAGAGACCGCTACCCACAGCTCTTCACGGGGCCTAGAGAGATCATGGCTTTATTGGGAACAGAGGACCAGCGCCCTCTAGGTCGTTTCCTAGTAGAGCTCCAGCACCTCCGTGCATCACTTCTCGAGCAGCAGATGGAGATACACCTGGCCCCCCCCCCCCCCCTCAGACTTACATTACAGATTTTTTCACACCCATAGCCACTCAAGGACCAAGCTCGATGCGGGGTGTCACATTACACAGAGCAGAGGAGCTTAGACGACACCGTCGACGATCAAGACCCCCACTGCGGAGAGCCCGTCCACATCAGAGAGAGATTCAGGCGATTCACGCACGCCATGACATGGAGATACGGAGACGTCAGCAGTGCACCCCTGTCGATTAGGACGTTCAGAGCATTTTGAGGATCGCCATGATGCCTTAACCACCGATGCACTATATCCTACACCCACTCCAGGCATTTAGTGGGTTGTGATACCATCGAGCCTCCCCTCCCTATGCATATGATATTTGTATCTCACCCATTGAGCATATAGAGTGCATACCCATAGCACCCCACACCCCTTATGCTGTACTCACACTTTATTTTCCTTTTGGGATCACAGTGGATTGGATCATACTGATGTATATGTTTTGTCTCATAGGCCGATTTTGGCCTCTAATAGACGTTAAAAAGTCTTTCTTCTCTCTCTCTCTCTCTCTCTCTCTCTCTCTCTCTCTCTCTCTCTCTCTCTCTCTCTCTCTCTCTCTCTCTCTCTCTCTCTCTCTCTCTCTCTCTCTCTCTCTCTCTCTCTCTCTCTCTCTCTCTCTCTCTCTCTCTCTCTCTCTCCCCCCCCCGGTCAATTAGTACAGAATGGAGCTAGTTAGTCGTTCATATGCATTCTCATGCTTGCACTACCCTTTTGCATATAGATTATAGATATAGCACTCCATACAACCCCCCCCCAAAAAAAAATAACTTTCATGGGTGTCTCTACATGCATACTACGTAGATCTATATCAGCTTTACCAATTTTTTCAACACTTTTATCTTTTCTGACTGAAAGAAGATTTCGATTGAAAGAAGATTTCGATTGAAAGAAGATCCTCCCATGTACAATGTACATTGATTTGTCTCATAGACAGAGTTGCTAATAGACATTAAAACACTCTCTCTCTCTCTCTCTCTCTCTCTCTCTCTCTCTCTCTCTCTCTCTCTCTCTCTCTCTCTCTCTCTCTCTCTCTCTCTCTCTCTCTCTCTCTCTCTCTCTCTCTCTCTCTCTCTCTCTCTCTCTCTCTCTCTCTCTCTCTCTCTCTCTCTCTCTCTCTCTCTCTGCTACAAAGAGGAGTCCCCCCCATTCATCAAGTCTTGGAGAACGGGACGAGACCCCACGAAGAAGAGAGCTCTCATTCTACACTTCCCTTCCGAAGATATAAGATCTACTTTCCTACGCAAGAGGGTGATTTTGAGAGCACTTGATGGCCCCCCCATCTACCTTGACGATGATCTCACACCCATGCAGGTAGCACACCGTCGTGCATGCATGCCGAGAGTACATCAAGCTCGCAAAGAAGGAAAGAAGGCTTCATACAGAGATGGTCGTGTCATCATTGATGGCAAGGCCATCCCATAGGGATTCGCGGCCTGTGAGACACTCGAGGAGATACACCTTGCAGTTTGGAACTGCAATGGAGATATATGGACACACCCAGAGAGATTGGAAGAGGTGCGCAAAGGCAAAGACATCATTATGCTCACAGAGACACATGAGAGCCCGGACCGGGGCCTACCTCGTGTCCACGGTTTTCAGTGGGAGTCCACATACAGAGAGTGTACACGTCAGCACACCACCCGAGGATCAGGAGGAGTAGCCATACTCTTTAGAGATGGACTTCAGAGAAGGATACAGATAGTCGCACGTGATTCACCGGCCAGATATCTTTGGATTCGACTCCAGCTCTCGCAGGAGAGGATCATCTTCATAGCATTATGCTACTTTGCTCCTTCTAGCTCGCGTTTCGCTATCATAGATCGAGAGGAGGACTCACCATACACTTGCTTGTCAGAAGAGATTACAGAGTACTCTGCATTAGGGGAAGTCTTCCTTATGGGAGACTTCAATGCCAGGACAGGCAATGATCAGTGTGAGATATTTGACCCAGAAGACCCGGAGATACTACATACCATAGAGGATGAGTCTAGAGCTCGAGCTTCAGCTGACGCTACACACACTCACTATGGCAGTCACCTACTCAGACTAGGCTCTCGACATAATCTCGTTATCTATAACGGGATGACTCAGTGGCCTACCTCAGGAGGATTGACATGCATACCACACTCAGTCACAGATGGCGGGGGAAGTACAGTAGATTACGTCATGGGGTCCAGAGAGGCCATCCACCTACTTACCTCATTCACCATCCCACCCATACCCATTGGGGCTGATCACACATACCTCGCACTCTCCCTGAAGGGAGACACCCCTACACGCATACCCGCAGCACGCATCCCACACACCACCATCCACTTCACACACGAGCTAGCTCACATATATGCGGCTCGAGTCGAGCAGGGTCTTCTCTTACTTCATCCTGACACTCCACTATCCCTACTCACCTCTCAGATAGCATCAGTTCTTCAGACATCAGCCATCAGCTCCTTCCCACACACCATCCATTCTCGTCACACACCTCCTCCCGGGACTATGCCACAACATCGTTGGTATGATGAGGATTGCAGAGATCTTTACCGCCGACTACGAGCTCAGCGAGCATTGGGAGAGATCACAGAGAGAGAGGCCAAGGGACAGATGAAGACTCTCACACGTCGAAAGAGGCGAGCCTTTGAGGAGGCACAGGAGCTTGAGCTATACCATCTCTTTATGAGTATGGACAGTGCTGCAGCATGGCGCAGCCTACGAGAGCCACGCCCGACCACACCTATTGGAGACCCACACACATGGCATGATTATGCTCAGAGGTTATATGAGGTACCTAGGCAGCCTCCCATTCCCCAGCCACTTGAGCCTCGCCCTACTAGTTCTTCTCTCTTCACAGCAAAGATGGTTGAGAGGGCCATATGACGACTTCGACATGGACGTTCGACAGACCACGCAAGATTGCAGAGCGAGCATCTCATATATGCAGCCTCCATTATAGCCCCGTTGATTGCACATGTCTTCAACCGGGCTATAGGAGAGGGCTTCCCAGAGGAGTGGACTAGGCACACCATTGTGCCTATCCACAAATCTGGCGACACCCTGGATCCAGGGAACTACAGGACCATCATGATTGGCCACACCATGGCCAAACTATACGGTGCCATACTTGAGGCAGAGCTCAGTTCATATGCAGAGACTGAGGGGCTACGAGCACGAGGCCAAGCAGGTTTTCGACGAGCTTTCTCTACTATTGATCACATCTTCATTCTGCGCTGCCTCATTGATGGGGCAAGGGTGCGGAAGAAGAGGCTATATTGCTGCTTTGTGGACTTCCGCAAAGCTTTTGATACAGTGCCGCGAGAGAGGCTCTTCCAACGCCTCCAGAGCTTGGGAGTACCATCACGGATGATTTGGGCCATCTATGCACTCTATGAGAAGGTGACTGGGAGGGTATGGTGTCCAGGAGGTATGTCTGAGGCCATTGCTAGCACCATCGGTGTTAAGCAAGGCTGCCCACTCTCTCCCACTCTATTTGGTCTCTACATTGACGAGATTGAGGACTACATTTTCCGAGCTGGAGGAGAGGGTGCAGACCTCGCAGGTACACATGTCCACATTTTATTATATGCCGATGACATTGTCTTGATTTCAGAGTCACCCGAGGGATTACAGCGCCACCTTGAGGCCCTGGATGAGTTTTGTACACAGAGGGGCTTGACAGTAAACCTTGGCAAGACCAAGGTCATGATCTTCCACACCTCCCCCATGGTGAGGAATGGAGCAGGATTCAGAGCTGGTGGTGGACAGATTGAGGTGGTCACTTCCTATGTCTATCTCGGAGTCACATTCACGAGCTTGCCTGGCCCCTTCAGCATGAGACAGGCAGCCACCGATAGACTCACACGCGGATATGCAGCTTTAGCCATGTTAGAGCGGAGATGTCACCAAGCACACTTCCAGGAGCCCCGCACGAAGGGCTGGCTATTTGACACACTGGTCAGACCAGCTATGATGTATGCTGCGACGGTTTGGGCCCCAGGTCTCACAGTCACCCAGTGGAGTGCGATCGAGAGGCCACAGGTACGTATGATCTCGCGATTATTTCGTGGGAAACAGTCGGTGCCACATGACATCATCAGGGCAGAGCTAGCTGCACCACCCATGGCAGTAGAGGCACTATTCCAGACTATCTGCTTTATTCAGAGGATTAGGGACCTCCCTACAGATAGACTCACACACAGAGCTCTTGAGGCATCTATACAGATATCAGAGTTAGGATATGAGAGAGCTTGGTACACTCAGGTTAGAGTCTGGTTTGATAGTCATGGACTTGATATGGACAGATTGCCGCCTTTTCAGTATGACCCAGACTCACCTCACATCCACCTCTCTCGTCGTGAGAGGAATGTTGTGCTCAGACAGGATCTCTGGCAGCTCTACATTAGTCAGACATGGCACACACCACACATGGGATCGAGACTATCGCACTATCGAGACCAGTTCATAGACATACTAGCTGACGGTTTCATCCAGCGACCACGCTACATGGATACTCACATGCCTCATAGCTTGAGGGTAGCGATTGGCCAGCTGAGAGTCTCATCACACCGACTCGAGATTGAGACGCGCAGAGCCGCAGACATTCCCAGAGAGGAGCGGATATGCAGGGTATGCAGAGTAGAGATGGAGGATGAGGAGCACTTTGTATGCAGATGTAGCGCATATGATGGCATCAGAGGCAGATACGAGACTCTGTTTGCAGGGCAGCCCACCCTCCGAGAGATCATGGACTCTAGAGACCAGCGACAGCTCGGGCGATTCTTACTAGAGATACAGAGTCACAGAGATTCCCTACTCCAGCCTACTGTAGCACTCCATACAGGAGGGAGACAGAGTCAGCTCACTGACTTCTTTATTCCACGACGTGCTTCAGCCCTCCCCCCCTCAGCCCACATACCGAGCGGGGTGACTCTTCAGCAGGCTCAGATATCTCGAGCTAGGAGACGACCCCGTGATATAGGATATCGGGCCCCGAGACTTCACCGACACCAGATTGCGGAGATCCAAGCTTGTGACCATCGCGCCATGGAGGAGAGACGATCCCAGATGATGGCCGATCCCGTTGCAGCCATCAGGGTGGCCCTGACTCCACCTCCACCTATGTATCACATATTACATCCCACCCACTAGCACAGGATGGAGCTAGTTAGTCGTTTTAGATGCATTCTCATGGTTGTTGTACTACCCTTTTGCATATAGACTATCATAGATATCGCACTCCATACACCCCCCACCACTTTCATGGGTATCCCCACATGCACACTACGGAGATCTATATCAGCTTAACCAGTTTCTTTTCAGCACTTTTATCTTTTCTGATTGACAGAAGATACACCCATGTACATCGATTTGTCTCATAGGCCGAGTTCGGCCTCCTAATAGACGTAAAAACACTTTCTTTCTTTCTTTCTTTCTTTTATCTCTCTCTCTCATATTATGGATCCCCCATGTATTAGGTGGCCACTATCTACAGAGTCAGAGCCACGTCTCCCCAGCCTTTCCAGCCCTATATTGCTTTGTGTAGCGATATACTTTTTATTTCATTTCATCTTCTACACAGGGTTACTACACTTGTACATGGTTTTTGTCTCATAGGCCAAGTTTGGCCTCCAGAAGAGATTAATATGACTCTCTCTCTCTTCTCTCTCTCTCTCTCTCTCTCTCTCTCTCTCTCTCTCTCTCTCTCTCTCTCTCTCTCTCTCTCTCTCTCTCTCTCTCTCTCTCTCTCTCTCTCTCTCTCTCTCTCTCTCTCTCTCTCTCTCTCTCTCTGTTATATTCCAAAGATGTACATGCTTGGAGGAACGAGGAGTTCCTTGCTCAGGGGATAGCCAAGGCCAAGAGCCAGAGAGTTCATACGAGGTACCTACTCATGATGACCAGATGAGTAAAGTGACCTTAGAGAACTCTAGATTGTGACTATGCAAGGGCTATAAATAGGCTGGGAGGTGAGTCCCAGGCATGTCATTCTCGACTTCTCACATTTGGTATCAAAGCATGGTTTGAGAGATCCATAGAGGGCAAGGTAGAGATGAAGATGGAGGATTCTCAGGAGCATAGGATGATCTTCTTCTTCGCATTTGCACCTTCATCTTTTGTTTCTTCATCTTCGATTTGAGCTTCGATATTCGACGCCATCAATTGATGTGTAAAAGGAGAAATCGAGGAGAGACGGATGGGAATTCCGTGGGCCTGTGTGAAGAGAAAAAAAAAAGAAAGAGAAGAAGTAGAGATAGAAAGAAAGAGAAAGAAAGAGAAAAAGGAAAAGAGAAAGAGATAGAGAGAGAAAAAGGGAATGAAGAGAAAGAAAGAGAAAGGTAGAGAGAAAGAAAGAGAAGAGAGAAAGAAAAGGAAAGAAAGAGAAAGGAAGAAAGAGAAGGAGAAAGCAAAGAAGGAAAGAGAGAAGGAGAAAGGGAATAAGGAAAGAAAGAGAAAAGAAGAACGAGAAGGAGAAAAAAAAGAGAGAGAAAAAGAGAACCCAAGAAAAGAGAGATAGAGGAAAAGAAAGGGATGAAAAAAAAAAAAAAAAAAAGTAAGATTAGTATACCTACCTCCACTTAAATGGCCATAACTCTCTTATACGATATCCAAATTGGATGATTTCACTTGGTATAGAAAGTAGACTTCAAGCGCTTTCCAATCAGTGGTTGGAACCTATCATTGGATAATTAAAAACCACCTGTAGAGAGCATTTAATTCTCTGCATATCATTTCAAGGAGGTATGCTGCCACTCACCTCGCTTCATTGTTTTGGCCATAACTTCCTTATGGAAGGTCCAAATCAAGAAATTCAACTTGGTATAGATTCTACAGTTCAAGAACTTTCTTTTGACTAGTCATAATCCATATTTGGACCATTGGAAGCAATCTCTGCACAAGCTTTTAGATGGCTGTTGATAGGCGAGAAACCCTTTTTGAGTGAATTGAGTGTTCAATTATGATAATTAGGAATTTCTAATAATATTTTGAACAATCTTAAATAAGAACGAAGTATTTTTCATACATTTTCACCATATTTTTGCGCTCGAATATATTCAAACTGGTTTTGGAGCGGAGCTTTTTTTCATAAGCAACCCTAACGGATGTCGGCTCAATCGGAAGGAGAATATGCAGAAGCTTTGCGAAGTTACTACAAAGCCATGCGTTTAGAGATTGATTCTTACGATCGAAGTTACATACTTCATAATATAGGTCTTATTCATACCAGTAATGGAAAACATGCAAAAGCTTTGGAATATTATTTTCAAGCACTTGAACGCAATTCTTTTTTGCCACAAGCTTTTAATAATATGGCTGTGATCTGCCACTACGTACGACTATTTAGAACTCCGGATTCTTTGGTCCATAACCACTCAATCAACGAGAAAGGCTTCCCCCAAGTATATTTTAAAATGCAAATTGCTACGAGGTGCGGGATTGTATCTCTTCAAAGTAATCCATATTTGAAAGAGATAAATGGCCTAACCTTTCCTATGGATAATTGATTAATTAGAAAAATACAGCGTCGTAAAGATTTCTCGTTGAAATTTTGGGTTGTCGCATCAAAGTTTATAATTTTGCATTGTATTTTCATCTAGTTTACGAAATCAACATTGAAATGTGCATGAAAGCTAGTTTTTTTTTACATGAATTTATCTATGCACATGAAGTTACACTAACTCATGTTTATTCATAAAAGCATGCACAGATCTTGTTTGTGTGTTTTAGAATCTTTTACAGGTATTGAAGCCAGAAAAATACATTGTAATGAGAGCGTGTAGTGCCCAACAACACATTGTGGAAAAGTTTTTTATTTACAAGTGTATGGAGCAAATAAAGTGGTTTTCCAACCACTAGGCTGATGCCTATCATTGTAAAGACTATTATTTTTTTTTTTTCGGCTTCATTTTCCTGGCGAAATGTTGCCCGAAATTTTGTAGCCACATGGTGTTACATGCCATGTGAGAACTAGAGGGATGTTGTATTGTGTGAGAGAGGAAGTTTTATGTGTGCATAGCTAAAAGCATATAAATTGATTGAAGTAGAGAAGAAGATGCATGAGTGGATGCATGCATACAGAGACGATATGATTGATAGAAAGTTGAAGTGCATGATGCATTTTCTGTTTATAGAAGATCACTTTTATGTATCACCACGATGAGTTAGGGTGAGTATGAGGTATGTGATCGAGGTACCAAGCATAGGCTAATTATGCCTTTAGAAAGTAAAAGATAAGGTTATACATCAAGAGCAACTAAGATGTGTTTTCGTCTAGTAACGCATGAACACATGCATTGTTCTTCATGCGAATCTATGTACTTAATATAGAAGTTTATCTCGGGTCAGCACAAGAGTGTTATGGTTATGATCATCAATACAAGTATTAAGTGCTTGTATATGATTGGTTGTGATGAGATTAATGAATGTGCAAAAAGCACAATGAATAGAATGACGTCCATAGATATTCACTTTCACTAAAAGGTGGATACTATGTAAAGAGTTGATTTTTCAACAAAACCATTTGTGATGGTTCATTGATTTGCATTGATCTAGATGATCATTATATGCATGGATATATCTCCATGTCATAATCCATCCAAGATAATGAATGATTTTGTTTAATCATAAGGATTAACATGTCTCGTCATTTTTATTTTTTATTTTTTTTAAATGATTGAGCAAATAGTTAGTGCGATAGCAGCCTCACAGAGATTTGGATGCTACTCTTTGAGGGAATGCCCAAATTTATTGAAATTTGGAGGGCAAGTAGCTCCTAGGCTTTTCTTTAAGCTGACCAATTTTCAAGTAATTTGGAAACTTTTAAATAGGTCAAATGACCTTTGCACTAAAAGTGTTGTTAGTAGAGGTAGAGGCCTGAAACAAGTGACATAGGCCTGTTGCAAAGGGAATTTCTCCTTATTGGTAGATCCAAATGGAATGATTTTTGTTGGAAATGAAAGCTTGCTAGATGCACTTTGTGCATACCAATTTTCATTATTTTTAGAGATCATTTGACAGGTCAAGTAATCTCTGCACATCAAAGTGCAGTTTCTGGAATTTATGAAATGATCAGAGACCATGTCACCTAGAGGTGATTGGTTCTCTTAGCTCATTTACTCAAATTGAATGGTTTTTGTTTATAACATTAGCTAAAAACCTCCAGATGCTGTGTATAAAATTTCAAGATGAAATGTTTCTCCATTTATGAGACATAAAGAAAAGAGTAAAAGTTAGCCTCTAGAAATTTTTAAAATTTTGCCGGTATAGAGGTTTAGTATTTTGGTCATTGTGGAAGATCCAAATGTCCAAATACTATGAAACTTATATAAATAAAAGTAGATAGTAGTAGCTATATGCTATTAAAATTTGGAAGTAATTGGATATCAAGTGGTAGGTCAAATGACCTATTCTTTTCATACCAATCTCTGGCGAGAATTTTCCAAAGAGTGGTACATGTGTCTGATGAGCACATGATATTTTCATATTGGAAACTCTAATTTCAAAACTTTTTTGTTGGAGAAGCTACCGGAGTATAGACTATGATATACCCAAAATCCAAGTATTTTGGAATTTATCTTTATAGTTAGAAGATATTATAAAAGTGAAGCAGCAATGTTTCTAGGCTCACCTAAGCGCAGGTGTAGCAGAGATAGAATTATACTTTTGAATGAGTATTTGATTTCATTTTGAATTGAAATTGTGTGAGACCAAACTAGATAAGTTGACCTAGATTTGGGCACAAAGGAAATGAAATTTGGAATTTGTTTGATCAGTTTAAGAGCTTCAAGAAGATGACCCTGTACATTTTCAGAGTTGGTCGTCAAGTGTTCGACCCTTCCAGTAAAATGGTTATAAAACTCTGAGGAAATATCCAAATCAAGTGATTTTTGTGCCTAATGAAATCTTGAGAAAAGCTACGAAAGGCTGGAAGATTTCATAGATTTTGGAAGAGTAAAAGTTAGTTAAAATTAAACTTTAATATGCTACTGTTGCAAATTGTTGATGCAGGAGATGTTGTTGAAAGGAAAAGATTTTCCACAGGTTTTTATGATATGTTTTTGAGATGGTGTGATCACCATGGGCTGGCTATGCCCTAGATCCTTGTTTATTGAGCATTGGTTTATGGTGACCATTCTTAGTAGGACAGAGAAGACTCTATCAAAATTTTCAAGAATATATATAGTGCAAAGAGAGCATGGAACAGGAGAACTTTGCTAGTTGTTCTCATTTCATATAATTGGATTCATACAAGTTGTATAAATTCCAATTTATTGTAAGTTAATATTTGATTCAAGTTGCATGAGTTGATATTTGATGCAAGCCGCATCCTTCACAACTCTAGTTGAGTTGATTTATTACAGATAGTTATGAGTGATAAAGTCATAGGAATGACTCTGTTCTTTCCATCGAGGGAAGGAAACACTTCAGGAACACTTCATGATTTCATTACATTATTTATGGTTGTGAGTACTCACCGAGTTATTCTTATCATTTTTGAGAGAAGTGTTCGACTTTAATCTCATACACACATCTATGTGGGGTATAAAGTTTAGTGGTATGGGACATCAAAACTTTGTATTCTACCTAGGTGTAGGACAGATAGTATGAGAGAGGAGTCTCTGAGATTGTATTTTTTATATGATTTGGAGTTCATTTATATGATCTTCTGGTATCATTTTATTATTAGACAACAGAGGGGGAGTTGAGACAGTCACTCTGTATGTGATCGCAAACAAGGCAAGTCCGCAGGCTAGTAGCCTAGAAGCGGAAAGGCAAGGTTTGCACATGAGAATAATGAATAGGCAATTGCATTAAGAAGAAATTCATAGAGGACGTACTACTTTATTTGATATGCCTGAGAATAGGCCATGGTTCATACATAGTGTGTATGAGGTGAGCTAGATGCTTAGCCTAGTGGGCTATGAGTGTGCACACATCTACTTACCATTTTTCGAGTATTTAGTGGACTCATATTGTGGTCCCCATTATATCTCGGAGTGCCAAATTATTACAGACTACAGTATTTTACTTGAGACACCTCATTCCTAGTTAAGAATGATTTGATCATAGTGATGATCAGATGGTGGTCATGGATAAAGCAAGTTTCATCCACTTGGAACATCTTGCATGTTATTATTGAGAAGGTGGTGGTAGTTCCACTAGTTGCTATACTTTCTTAGCACGTCTTCACTTGGCATGATGGATTTAGTTCTAGAGAGTGGATTGGGATTTACTTTGTATGGGAAATATTTTGATCCATAGTTTGGGTTATTATATATGACAGATTGAAATCTTGGTCCATAGTTTGGATCATTGACATATTGATATCTTGGTCCATAGTTTGGATCATTGACATATTGATATCTTAGTCCATAGTCTGGATCGTTGATAGATTGTCATTTTGGATTCATAGTTTGGATCTTGATGAGACTTTCTTGAGTTTCATTTTCATTACAGTAGGAAAATCAAGGAGATTTACTCGAGCTTAGAGATAGTAAATAAAGTGGATTTACTTGAGCTTAGAGATTAAGCACTACTTGGAAAATATTTCCATTTCTTTTTAGTATGCTTCCACATAGAGTTGGAAATAGTCACATTGTTTTTGGATTAGCATAATAGTTTTCATTATTCTAGTGGAGTAAGTGATTTTGCACAATTATACCATATGACAAGCTGTCAATGGGTATTCCAAGGAGACAAAGGGCAAGTTTCCAAGGTTTCTATAGGTGACAGGCTATCACAAGTTAGTGGTCAAGGTCTAGGCATAGGGAGTCCGAGGATATTCCGAGTACTTATGCTGCGCACATAGGGACTCATTGGGCCTCAGAGGGATTCCTATAGTATGCCCAAGGCAAGGACTACTATTGATTGGTGGAAATGCTAGATAGAAAGCACAGAGACTAGTTGTCTACTTTTTTGAGCATCTAGTATTTCACACACCTAGCACACTCTACTCTTATTATTTGGAATCACAGATTTTGATTCCAAGGTTTATAGCTCCTTCAATCTCATTGAGGACAATGATCTTTAGAAGGGGGAGAGAGTGTTATATTCCAGAGATGTACATGCTTGGAGGAACGAGGAGTTCCTTGCTCGAGGGATAACCAAGGCCAAAAGCCAAAGAGTTCATACGAGGTACCTACTCATGATGGCCATATGAGTAGAGGGACCTTAGAGAGAACTCTAGATTGTGACTAGGCAAGGGCTATAAATAGGCTGGGAGGTGAGTCCCAAGCATGTCATTCTCGACTTCTCTCTCTCTCTCTCTCTCTCTCTCTCTCTCTCTCTCTCTCTCTCTCTCTCTCTCTCTCTCTCTCTCTCTCTCTCTCTCTCTCTCTCTCTCTCTCTCTCTCTCTCTCTCTCTCTCTCTCTCTCTTCTCTCTCTCTCTCTCTCTCTCTCTCTCTCTCTCTCTCTCTCTCTCTCTCTCTCTCTCTCTCTCTCTCTCTCTCTCTCTCTCTCTCAGGCCGCTCAGCAAACCACATGGGACTACAGGGAGAGCACTTTATATACGCAGCATAGGCTTCAGCATGGCCGCTCAGCAAACCACACAGGACTACACGGTGAGCACTTTATATACGCACTCGATGTAGTTTCCCACGTGATCGCCCACCTTTGCAACCATGCTTTGGTTGAGGGGTTACCTGACTCGTGGACTATGCATACCATTGTGTCTTTCCACAAGTCCGACGATATGATAGACCCGGGGAACTACAGGACTATTATGATAGGCCATACCTAGCCAAGATCTATGGAGCAAGTACTAGAGGCAGAGCTTAGTACACACGTTGAGGCAACTTGGAACAGAGCACCCGGCCAAGCAGGTTTTCGCCGCACTACCACATCTTCGTACTTTGTTGCCTGATCGAGAGCATGAAGGTGATGAAGTGGAGACTCTACTTCTGCTTTGTGGATTTCCGCAAAGCCTTCGAGATGGTCCCCTAAGAGAGACTACTACGGAGACTCCAAGACTTACAACTACCATCAGACATGTTATGGGCCATCCATGCATTGTATGCACGAGCCACATGCAAGGTAGGTTGTTGAGGGGGCCTATCAGACAGCCTTGTTAGCATAATTGGTGTGAAACAAGGTTACCCTCTCTCACCCACTCTCTTCGGTCCCTACATCGACAAGATCATGGAGTATATACATTGAGCAGGAGGGCTAGGAGGAGACCTCGGAGATACGCCAATACACATCCTATTATATGCTGATGACATCGTCTTGTTTTCAGAGTCACAGAAGGGACTCCAGTCACATTTACAAGTGCTAGATACCTTCTCCATATAGAGAGAGAAATTAGAGTGAACCTTGGCAAGACCAAGGTGATGATCCTCCACACCTCCAGGATAGTACGCCGTCGAGCCTCTTTCACTGCAGCGGGAGGACACATAGAGGTAGTGGACTCCTACGTCTACTTAGGTGTCGCCTTCTCGGGAAGCAAAGGCGTGTTCTCCATGCCATAGGCAGCGAGAGACAGACTAACGTGAGGCTATGCAGCACTTGATGGATTGGAGAGACTCTTTCAGGAACATTTCGAGGAGCCCTCGCTCTTTGATACTCTAGTGACACCCGCATTGATGTACGCAACGGCAGTATGGGCACTAGGCATTAAGGAGGCAATGTGGATGCAGGTTGAGAGACCCCAAGTCACAATGATCTCACGCTTGCTCCGCAGAAAGCCCTCGGTTCCACATGGCATTATACGGCTGAGCTTGGTACACCATCAATGTTGGTGGAGGCCCTCTTTCACCTCATGACCTTTATCTTGAGAGTCAGGGAGCTCCCCCCTAGTCGACTCACCAGGATTGCATTTTAGAGCTCTAGACATTTGGCAGAGAAAGCACATGAGAGAGTATGGTATGCACAGACCTATCGATGGTTGGCAAACCCTGGCATGAGCATTATCGACCTCCCCCCTTTTTAGTATGACCTCTCTTCCGCCTACATTTCCCTCCCTCGTTCGGAGAGGAACAGGATCATCCATCAGAACCTATTACAGATACATGAGACATGGATAGCACCACGAGAGCCTCTTCCCACAAAGAGGCAACACTACAGAGAGCACTTCTTGATAGTGATAGCGGATGGTTTCATTCAAAGACCACGATACATGGATACATACATGGCACCAGCAGAGAGAGTGGCCATTAGGCAGCTGAGAGTATCATCACACCAGCTCGAGATTGCGATTGGGCAAGCGACACACACCCCCAGGGGCGAGAGATTATGCAAGATGTGCCGAGAGGAGGTGAAGGACAAGGAGCACTTTACATGTAGATGCAAGGCATATGAGGATATCAGAGACTGCTACCCACAGCTCTTCACGGGGCCCAAAGGGATCAGGGCTTTACTAGCAACGGAGGACCACCGCCCTCTAGGTAGTTTCCTTGTAGAGCTCCAGCGCCGTCGTGCCTCACTTCTCCGGCAGATGGAGATACACCCAACCCCCCACACTCATATTATAGATTTTTTCAGGCCCCCAGCTCCCCTTGAGCCTAGCTGGACGTGGGGTGTCACGTTACAGAGAGCAGAGGAGCTTAGACCATAGCACCGACAACCGAGACCCCCATTCCGGAGAGCCCGTCCCCACCAGAGAGAGATTCAGGCCATTCATGCACGCCATGACATGGAGATATGGAGACGTCAACACTTCACCCTTGCCAATTTCCACGTTCAGAGCATTCTAAGGCTCGCCACAATGCCTTACCCACCGATGCATTATATCCTACATCCACTCTAGGCATCTAGAGGGCTATGACTCCACCCACCCTCCCTTCCCTATGCATATCATATTTGTATCTCACCTGCAGAGCATATAGAGTGCATACCCATAGTACCTCACACCCTCAACGCCAGCTATTATCCACCCCTTTTATACGTTGTTTTGTACTCACATTTTATTTTCCTTTTGGGATCAAAGTGGATCGGATCATGCTGATGTATATGTTTGTCTCATAGGCAGATTTTGGCCTCTTATAGAGGTTAAAAAGTCTCTCTCTCTCTCTCTCTCTCTCTCTCTCTCTCTCTCTCTCTCTCTCTCTCTCTCTCTCTCTCTCTCTCTCTCTCTCTCTCTCTCTCTCTCTCTCTCTCTCTCTCTCTCTCTCTCTCTCTCTCTCTCTCTCTCTCTCTCACACACATACCCCGAGGGATGAGAGATTATGCAGGATATGTAGAGGGGAGGTGGAGGACGAGGAGCACTACACATGTAGATGCCAGGCATATGAGGACATCAGAGACCGCTACCCAAAGCTCTTCAGGGGGCCCAGAGAGATCAGGGCTTTATTGGGAACCGAGGACCAGCACCCTCTAGGTCGTTTCCTAGTAGAGCTCAAGCACCCCCGTGCATCACTCCTCCAGCAGCAGATGGAGATACACCTGCCCCCCCCCCCCCCTCAGACTTATATTACAGATTTTTTCAGACCCACAGCCACTCGAGGACCGAGCTCGATGCGGGGTGTCACATTACATAGAGCAGAGGAGCTTAGACGACAGCGTCGACAACCGAGACCCCCCGTCCGGAGAGCCCGTCCACATCAGAGAGAGATTCAGGCGATTCACGCACGCCATGACATGGAGATACGGAGACGTCAGCAGCGCACCCCTATCGATTTGGACACTCGGAGCATTTTGAGGATCGCCATGATGCCTTACCCACCGATGCATTATATCCGACACCCACTCAAGGCATTTAGTGGGTTGTGATACCATATAGCCTCCCCTCCCTATGCATATCATATTTGTATCTCACCCATTGAGCATATAGAGTGCATACCCATAGCACCCCACACCCTTGATGCCAGTTACTATCCACTCCTTTTATACCCGTTTGTGGTACTCACACTGTATTTTCCTTTTGGGATCATAGTGGATTGGATCATACTGATGTATATGTTTTGTCTCATAGGCCGATTTTGGCCTCTAATAGACGTTAAAAAGTCTTTCTCTCTCTCTCTCTCTCTCTCTCTCTCTCTCTCTCTCTCTCTCTCTCTCTCTCTCTCTCTCTCTCTCTCTCTCTCTCTCTCTCTCTCTCTCTCTCTCTCTCTCTCTCTCTCTCTCTCTCTCTCTCTCTCTCTCTCTCTCTCTCTCTCTCTCTCTCTCTCTCTCTCTCTCTCTCTCTACCCCCCACCCCTCCCCTCCTCCCCTCCCCTCCCCCCCTCCCCTCCCTGCCCCTCCCCCCCCCAAAACCCCTCCCTCCCTCCCTCCCTCCCTTCCCCCCCGTGCCTCAAACACAAAAAAGTGTAATCAAAATCTTCCCAAGCTCTTTCACAAACTACCCAATAATGACACTATGTAAATAAAACCTAGGGTTCAAACAACTTAAAGTAAACTTTAATGATTGATAATTGTTGAGCTTTAGTGTACATGCGTTATCATTGTTCATTTGTGCCTTGCAGCATACGCAAAGAGTTGAAGCTTAATAATGTTTTGAAAAATATATTATGCCGAGCAGAGAGTTCAAGTTACTAGAAGAAATCAATTTGTGTACTAATCCACAAGTTATGAACACATCGATCCATGTTTTCAAATCTCTCTTTCACATGGAGTCAATAATTTCTTCCAATTCTTATTGCATACTGAGATATTTGCAGATATGACTCAACTTGACAGGTTAAACAACATATCAACATTTCAGTTGATCCGGAGGCCTCATTATGCATTTGCATGAATATCTTACACTAACAAAAATGATATTAAACTCTCCATTGTCTAATGGAGAAGAAGGTAAACTTACCCAATTCAAGTCCATTGAAAGGCTTCTTTAACCTTAAATACTAAGTTAAAATTTATGGTCTAATATTTTGTAGCCAGATCAAGCTTGCTAAATGATATTTTGACCGAATTCTTGACGGTTTAAACTTGGACCCAAGACTTTGCAACCATTCTGCCAAATTAACCGTGAGGTCAGACCTTAAAGAAGCAGAAAAAGGGCCAAAAACACCTACCTTGCCAGTGGTGACATCAGCATTTGGTATCAGCAACACCTTTCCAGCAGGTAAATAATCCACATCAATTATTTCATTGAAGGCCGCAATAGTCTGTATGGGTACATTGTATTTCTTTGCAATAGATGTGAGTGTATCACCCCTGCACATGATTCCTTCACAATTATTGAGACCAACCAGCCATTCTCAATATGCCTTCTGTCTATAGAATTGTTCTTTATTCCTTCATCCAATCAAGTTAAAAAGAATACCAAAGTATTCTTTGTGAAAATAGCAAACATTCTAAAATTTTATGCAAAATTAATAAATGGCCGCTTAATCTGCATTAATTTTATAAAACATGTCATCACAAGTTCTATTGCCATACAAACGCCCTTAGTCCCAAAATACCCACTGATCAGCAGATCCAGACATATCTGTGTGAGCTTGCCCCGAAGAAACAGAAGATTAAAAGACAAAAAGTAGTAAGTCACATATGTTTTGAATATTATCAGAACACAACTACAACACAAATTCCATACAATTCCACATATGTCATGTAGCCACTGCATGTTCATTTCCAAAGAACAAGTGAGCACAACGTTAATACACAAAAATGAAAATGGAATTCACATCCAGCTCTAGGGCAGAGATATAGAAGAACAAATGGATGAAAGACAGGATAGCAAATATGCTTCCTCCAATGAAACCTGTGACTTCAATTTCTGATGATAGACTACAGTAAAAATAGCGTACAATGTCATTGTTTTATGCTAGGCATATTATCTAAAAGGAATAAATTAGAAAACCAGTTAGCAGTTATCCTTGCCTATTCACTACAATCAAGTAAAGAAGTCAAAGCGGAGAAACAGGGCTAACAACTGGAGCAATACAAATCAAATAATGCATCGGATGCTATTCTTTTCATGGAACTATCTTTATTTTGAAGAATTTTAGCTATGGACCCAACTTCCTTATTAGTTTGAAAATCTAAGAACATGAGTTACAACGTGATCTATTGCATAGCTTCTAAGCTTCCATCAATTTCTAACAATTTTTTGAGAGAATCTCATAAACAATCGCTTTTTTATTTTGATTACACCTTTTCTGAATCAGATTTTTCCAGGACTTCAAGTTGTAAAAGACATAGAGAAAACTTACCGAAACTCTATATATACAACATCTATGTACCTAGAGCTCTTTAAGTTTTGAGCTCCACTTTTCGGATATTTAGCACAATTTTTTCATCCAAAATCTTGCTTTCCACTAGAACCTCCTTCCATGTCCAAGTTAGTGAAATGTTGATTTATTATCGAATTCTTGTTTACCTTTCTATACATCGCTAATGCTTTCTACAAGAGGGAATCAACAATGGTTGACTTTTATAGGATTGCAAGGTTTTCTTTTACAAGTGAAACCAATGCCAAAAAACTAACTCAAAATAATCATATAAGGTAAAATGTTTCTAGAAATTCAAGACGAAGTTCAAAGTACCCCCACATGTCAAGTTCAAGACTTCAAAGAAACATGGTACGTGTTAAAAATCCAAAATGCATATTCACTACATAAAACATCATAAGAAACATAAGACTAAAGGGAGAAGAAAAGCTTCTAATAATATGATTTCAAATGAAACTAAAAAGAACGTCGCTTACTTATCCTTACACAAATATTCTGAAAGAGAATTATTCTTTCTTGACCATTCTAGAAGTTATTGAGGATGATAAGATACTTCTTTTCATGCTTCACATCATATATACGAGTCATACGACAATAAATCCGCCACAAACCCCAAATTTAACCCAAAATGCAAGTGAAACTTTAAGCTCATGGTAATCAACACATTGTGAAGCCATTAACTCCGCTATGCATAGTATCGACTAAATACTATGACATCTTGTTAACATCATTATCACACACAACCACCATGAACTGAGTTTCTATCACTTATAAAAGAGACGTTCAGACTCAGATTCTACTAACTCAGTTTATATCACTTATAAAAGTGATGTTCAAACTAAGCATAATGAAGCCTAACACAAGATCCAAGCTAAAGAAAGGAAGAATTCAAAGAAATGCATAGTTGGATCATGTACATGCCTGCAATGAGCCATACAATGAAGATTTAATGCATGAAAACTACAAGTCTATCAATATACAAACACAGATACTAGGATGAAACCAAGCAAATGCCAAGTCCACCCCAAAAACAAAGTGCAACTAAAAGCACGTGGTAATAGATCACAACAATATATAGCCTTCAATTCCATTATATATAGTCTTAACTATATATTGTGACATCTCCTCTAACGTTATTAGTGCCCAATACTAGGTATTGAATTCAAAATGAATACATGCTCAAACACCCCACAACACATGCACACAATGACACATTGAGCATGAACTCAAGAAGATGCTTTATCAACTCAATTTCTATCACTTTTAGAAGTGATCTCCAAACTAAGCCATAATGAATCGTAGCACAAAATGCAAGCTAAAGATATGGAAAATTTAAAAAAATATATGTAGCTAGAAAGGTAATACACCTACCAACTAGCTACAACTCCAACAAAGGTTCCACAAGTGAATACTACATCTCCATCACTATGACAAACACATTTATTATGAATCCAAACAAACTAAAAATTCATCTACAAAACAAACGTGCAGCTATAAGTCAACGGTGCATCGCAAAACATTGCTTTGCATTTGTAATATTTGCAATAGCACATCATGAATAAAATAAATTTAAAAAAAAACTCAAATAAGCCTTAAGGTCATCTCAATGAGATGGCCTCATTCGATGCCGTTCAACATCCAAAGACCATCGTCACACCACATACACAATCCCAATCTAACTATCCTAGCTCTTTTAGCTCATGTGACCCTAGTCATTCATCTCACTTCGTAAAGTATGATAGACATGGAGCTAGTGGTAGCGGTACACATGTGCTTGATGACGAGCCACATAAGCCTTCATTGAAGAACAGTAGAGTGGAGATGAAGCATCAATAGCATGTTTACTTGTGCTTTTGTAGAGCAAAAAATTTTGGAAAGATATAACAGGTTCAACTCTGGGGGGCACCGCGCTCAACTTGTTGAAAGAAGGTGCCAAGAAGCCCAACCGTTGGAAAGAGGACGCCAAGAAGCCCAACTTGTGAAAAGAGGATACCAAGAAGCCCAACTTCTAGAAAGAGGGCGCCAAGAAGCCCAACTTGTGGAAAGAGGGCGCCAAAAAGCCCAACTTCACGTTTTGGGCGCCATGACACCCAACTTGTGGTAACATGGGCGCCAAGGTGCCAAACTTCACTTATGACAAGAGGACAAAGTGGGGCAAGCCCTGACAAGGTGAGGTGGTTGTAGAGGCTAACAAGGCGACTAAGTGAATCCCAACCATGGATTCACTCAGCACTACATGACAAAGCATGGTACTGGAAGCAACTGCAAATGTAACTACCTAATCCATTAATTGCCTACCATCCCTATACGTTGTATGTAACATACCATCATCTTGTATCCCATATCTTTTCTCATGAGAAGAGATATGAAGATAGAATCTAGATACATGAGGATAAATGATACATAGTCCATAGCTAGTTTAGAAGCCATCAACCTAGAAACTTAGAGGCTTGTCTTGCTCATACCTCAGAGCCTAGCAACTTAGAGGCATGTCTTGCTCATACCTCGGAACCACAAGTCCCTGCTAGTTGGTGCTAGTGCAAGGGTACCTGAGAGGATGGTTGAGAAGATAGAGTAGTACTTGGCTATGAAGACTCTTGTGTTACATAAGAATAATTCACTTGTTGTTCTCTCACTCTATCTTGTTGCTATGCCACTCTATCTATGTCTTTCTCTTAAGCATTCTTTCTTTTGCATTCCCTGTACCCACATATACTACTTCACCATCTACAGATGAAAATTTGGCACTCACGGTGGGACAGGGCTTGTGGAGATTTATTCAAAGGTCACTTTCATAGAATCCTAAAAAGGGTAGCCATTTTAAGAAGCTTCGATATTTGGGCTGAAAGTAGTCCTATCTTGCATTCAAGAATATTTTGAGCGTAGGGTAGCCCTACCTTACACTTAAGAATTTTGGATGCAATGAGACCTTCGTCCATCACCGTTCAATCCAATAGTTTTCGCCACAAATTATTGTTGCTTCTATAGAATTTCCCAACATCAATATGGCCAAGGAGCTTTCTCATCTTATGTCGAGGACAAACATCAGATTCTCTTTATTTCATAGTTGGTTCCAATGAGGATCCGAAGGACCACATACGAAGATTTCTTTCAACATGCAAAAGCAAGGGCCTACAACAACGACAAGATGTTTTCCTTGCGCTCTTCCCATCCACACTTGAAGGATTAGCAAACAAATGGTTCAGCCAAGATGCTTACAAAGGTAATTCGCCAAAAAGAACATTAGATGAACTGAAAAATCTAATATTGCATGCAGGAGAATTTTTTTCATAATTAATGATGCCGGCAAGATCATTGGTTGCAAGGCTACCAAATACACCAAGGGACTTCCCAATCAAGAAATGGGTAGAGAAAGCTTTGCCCATGTCCACCCAACAGAAACTCTGAGAGCTCTTGTGGCCATACGCCACCTTACGAGAGTTCGAGGCAGCAATTACAAGGATGGAAGCAGCACGGATTCACTTTGGGACTCAACAAGGTAAGACTCCTTCCCAAAATTGAAGATGTTGTGTCAAAATTGAGGAGGGAGCTATAAGCTTTAAAACTTCAAAAGAACTGGGGAGAAGACAAACGTACCTCGGATGGCCTCACCTAGATATGACAAGAGCTCGAAGAGTTGAGAACCCTGGAGGTAAGAGCTTGACTATGATGTTCTCTTTGTGCTACCCAAGGACACACTGCCCAGAAGTGTCCAAGGAGACTAACATGCCAATTATGTGGAAAGGGAGGCCATGAGGCCAAAGACTGTTATTTTTTGAAAGGTCTTAGAAACCAGAATATGGTACCAAGACAGCCACCAGCTCCTCGATGGGAAGTACCACCCAATCTTCTCTATTACGGCAACCACCCATAGGAGCACCTCCTGTTACTACTTTTTACACTAATCAAGGACATCAGAAGAAAGAAGGTAGGCCTTGTCAAACCACTCACCTAGACCCATAATGTGTTATCATTGTGGGGAATATGGCCATTCTCAAAGTAAGTGTTCCCTACCTGAAGATGCCCTTCCATGTAAGAACTTTCCAGAAGCTAGGGACCATTACACACAGAACTTCCCGAAGTTAGTTCCATCCACAAGTACACAAGGGAGCTCTTGTCCCTTGCACATGAATAAGGTAACCTTTAATGAGGACAACATAGAATCTCCAAGTACTCGAGTGGTCCAACTCGAGGAGATTCTCGGAGTCATGACTAGAGCAACAAACCAAAAGGCACCTTTGAAGGATGAAGCCAAGGAAACAACAGACCTAGTTGGTCAAAACAAAGATAGAGGGAAAAAGGTATTGATGAAGAAAGAAAATGAAGCTAATGAGAGATCAAAGCACAAAAAGGACAAGGAGAAAGCATCACAAGAAGAAATGAAGGAAAATGGAAGCTCTCTGGGACACCCTATTGACAAGGCCTATGCAGTATCCAAGGAAGACATAAGGTACTTTCATGGTGGACTTCCAGAAACAACCAAGAGGCCCATCTAACTACAATTCAAGTCTTGCAAAACACCTACCAATAGGTATCTCTCTACAACTTGTTGGCCATGAGTCCTTGCTTCCGAAGAGAGGTAGTTGTTGCTATAAATGGCCTAGTCCCTTGCACTATATTAAGTGGCGGGCAAGGCACTACTACTACACTCATATCTCCACATATGCCCATGCCCTCAACTTACAAATCAAAATTATCTCCAATGGCACCTCTTACAGACTACAAAAGTCCTAGGCAAACCATGGAAATTAAGGGAACCTCCTTGGCAAGAGTAATAGTAGATAGATCAATCGTATGCCAAAATACATAATGTAACTATTAAACCTAAGGTTGACTAAACCTTCTCATTTACAATTTCTTTGGTAGATCAAAGTAGGGTAAATCCACTAGGCATAGTAGAAAGGGTGGAAGTCATCATTCAAAATTTAAATTTTGTGAATCCCAACCACGGATTCACTCCGCACTGAAGGACAAAGTCTCGTACTGGCTGCGACTGACAAATGTAACTACCTAATACAATAATTATTCACTACTCCTACACCTTGTATGTAAGAGACCCTCCTCTTGTATCCCATCCCTTGTCTATAAAAGGAAGACTCTTCATGAGAAGAGGTATGAAGATAGATACATGAAGATAGAGGATACAAAGTGCATAGCTAGTTCAAACGCCATCAGCCTAGCAACTTAGAGGCTTGTCTTGCTCATACCTCAGAACAAGCAATCCCTCCTAGTTGGTGCTAGTGCGAGGGTACCTAGGAGGATGGTTGAGAAGATAGAGTAGTACTTTGCTATCAAGGCTCTTGTGTTACATAAGAATAATTCACTTGTTCTGTCACTCTATCTTGTTGTTCTTCGACTGTATCTATGTCTTTCTCTTAAGTATTCCTTCTTCCCTTTAATTTTAGTGGTGCAAGGTTGCATGCCATTATGAGTTTTGCATGGTGTTCCTAGTATGCTCCAGGAGTAGTGCATTTTGCATTCCCTGTACCCACACATACTACTTCACCATCTACAACTTCCCTACACTCTAACTTGCAAAAGCAATAATAGCAAGAAGCCACTCAAGATCATGAAAAATTTTATACATTGGCTTATCATTCAATGTTGCATGCATGTCTACATGGACAAAACAGAATTAGTAAGCTTTCAAGTAAAAAGGGCCCTAGTTATGAAGAGCTCAAGAACATAAGAGTTAAGAAGAACCAAGGAGGTGATGGAAAGGGAGCTTGAGCTCATGAACAAAACATGGAAAATTGTACGGATGCACTACCGTGTAAGATGGATGGAAGACATGGAAAAGAAATATGTACAATATTATGGTTCATTGCTTCAAAAGCACCACGTTCTTTTGGACTATAATGCATCGACATCATGTCTTGTGGCCACCAATGTGTTAGCCGATATACCAATCGTATAGCTTCATACTTTGATCACCCATGCTGTATGCATCTGGAAGAATCAATAACTAAATTTATGATTTTGATAAAATTTATGATCCGGATTTGAGATTAGTTCTGCCTAATTGCTATTGGATAAGCTCAGAGTTAATTAGGTGGCTTGCTGCCAGGAATGTGATATACTAATGTTTACAGCAACAGAAGCAATAACAAGAACAGCAATCATACAATTTCACCCACAAAAGCAGTAGCCAATGAAATTTATAGACAGAATCCAGAAACGAATAGGGGTCTTTCACATCGCTCTTTCTGTTAAGAGGTTAGTCATCCCACATTTTTTTCTTGTTGCACAAAGATGCCGGTAAACACTTAAAGTCTTCATTCTTTGAAATATTTCACCCGCTGAATAAAGCTCTCTACAGAATCATAGAAACTCTAGGAATCAGTGATCATTTCCATACAGACGGATCCCATTAGATATGGGAAAAAACGGGACAATGATTAAAGCTTTAGGGTATGTCAAATGTTATCGCATCAATATTCTCTTGAAACACAATCAAGTATCCTGAATATAAGCATTGGAGATATCTTTGGACAGTATGCTCTAAGTCATCCATTGTACTGCTAATGGAGTAGATAATATTAAGGCTACTATTAGTGGACTGCCCGAAAAAAAACTAAGAAAGGAATCACCAGTTGAGCTATTCATACAGTTAACAAATCAATCTAACCAGTGCTTCGCTTTTTACAATTATCCATGAAAATAGTTGAATTGCATTAGACCCAAAGAGGACCAGGGAATCGGTTCTCATGTCCATAAGTCACTGAGAAGGGAAAGCCAACAGCATAGCCAAAGAATCGTGGGAAAGTAGCAAGAAATGTATTTAAATATAGGTGCATAATTTTATGTTCACTTGCACTACTTTTGAATGGCTGCATTGTGAAGAAAGGACATTAAAAAAGGTAAAAAGCAATCCCGAAAAATGCTAATTCCAATATGGGGCCAACAAGATGTATTGTTCCATTGAATAGAAGGAAGAACCAAAATCCATGCATCAAATCAGAGATTCATATGTAATGTGTACTTCTGGAATGAATACCTGATTGGTGTGCACACAAATTGTAGAGGTTTCTTAAATGTAGAAAGCTACATGAATTGCAAATGGAACAAACGTAGCTGAATTGTTATGGGACATGGCTCAAAGAAGTGCCAATGACTATAAGAATCATGAAATCCATTTGCATTCATCTAAAAGCAACCATTTACTAAAAAGTTATTGCTCAGATAAAAAAGAAAAAACTGTACAACTATAAGAATTACAAAATCAACTAGTTTTCATCCAGCAACCGTTTGTTGAAACTTATTGCTCAGACAAAACTAAAACGACTGCATCATTGGCTACATGAGGAACAAAATGATTTCAAGAGGCTGAGCGAGCCTGATTTCAAATCCCCATAGAGACTTCCTCTCAAGAAGATATATTTATCATCAAAAAATCATACAGGAAAACAGAAAAAGGACATACTCTCTCACTTTGTAGCCAAAAGAGAAGTCGCCAAAACCCTTTGCTGAAGCTTGTAGTTGTATTCTTTCTTGTCTGTCACCATTACCATTAGTACCAAGCCGATAGCATCCCTGTTGACAAAAAGGTTGAAAAAAGTCACATGAAAATGATCAATAATTTTCCTCAGCAAGAGAGTTTCTAATACAGTACACAGAGTACATAGGTAGTATAGATGATCTATTACTGCACTTCACAGCATTCATTGATCAGATTGATCTCCCAGCTACCCTTGAGTTTGTTTGAATTTTCCTTGTTAAAAACCCTGAATATGTGAGATGAGAGAAGGCACATAGTCTTGAAAAAGATATGAAATAAAAGAAAAATTAGTCACGAGAGACATGCGACATAAGATATGAGAGAACGCAATAATATGAAAGCTGAGTGAACAAATTAAAAGAAATATTTACATAACATCACATATGAGATGTGATACGAATGATACAATCTCTAAAGCTGAAGGTATTTTGAGCAGCGCAGATTTGAGGCCGAGGTTCACACATGATATGAGGTTGTCTTAAGCTAAGGCTGTGGTCCATACATCATCTGAGGCTGAGAAAAGTTGTTGATTGATGTATTGGCTAAGAAACATGAGCATATGGGTGAGAGAAGATGAGGATATCACATGAGGGTATGATCTTATTGCTGCACCAACAGAGGTGTAAGCCTAAGAAAGGCTGTACATGGATCTAGAGCATAGTCACCGGGGCTCAGTGACGTGTCCCAAGAACGTTGACATCCGGGGGTCGGGGACGGGACGTCCCAACTTGTCACACTAAAGACAAACATTGAACAATGACTTACAAGTTATCACTAATCAAACTCTACTGATATGGAAGACAACATTCAACAAATAAACAATAAATAAATGACAAACATTGAACAATGACTTACAAGTTATCACTAATCAACTCTCACTGATATGGAAGACAACCTAGACCATCTTGGAGATGCCAATCCGGGACAGCACTCAAAATATGCTGATTTTGAGGCCAATCTTAAATAAATACCATTCATAATTATTTTCTTAGCTTATAAGAACACAAATAAACAATAAAATAGAAAAAACAAATCTTTTTAAGTGAAATATGCAAATCTTTTGTGTCCCAACTTGTCACACTAAAGACAAACATTGAACAATGACTTATAAGTTATCACTAATCAAACTCTCACTGATATGGAAGACAATACTTTAAGGGCCAAAGCACATCTATATTACCATGATTTCATAAAAAAGGATAACATCAATGTAGGATGATCAATGATCAATTATTTTACCATCCTGATTACCACTGCATATCAAAAAAAGTGTATATCATGAAAAAAAAAACAAAAAAGTACAGCCATTCCCACATGGCATAGATGATAGATAACCCAACTATCAGGGAGAATCCAAGTAGGGAGTTGATGCTACACTAGTGTAGGTAGTAGCCCATGGTGCATTCTAAATCTCCACATGCTCAATGTATTCAGCATCATGTGTCTCTTCCTCATGTTCTTCACCTTGCACTTTGTTCTCCTACATCTCCCATTCTGTAAAAGGATCTAAAACCATGCTTTGACTCTTGCAAAGCATCCTTAAGTTTGCACTCACAAAGACAAGATCACTCGCACATTGCACACCAAATCTATTCCTCTTCTTAAAGGAGGCATGTCCATATACACTCCATGGTTGCTCAAGGCAACTCGTGGTGCACGAGTGACTAAGTATGCGTATAGCCAATTGTTGCAACTTTGGACCATCAAAGCCTAAATCTTCCCAATGCAGTGCCAACACGAAACATGTCTTCTTGCTCATCTCAACATGAAAATGAAGCATCTTTCATAGTTTTATATTTTGATAGATGATCTCTAATAACCCTCCTAGATGCATTATTTGGGACAAGTCGCTCCAATATCATTCTCCATCCATTTGCCACCTTTGGATCAGCATATTGCTTTTTATCTTGGAATTCAGGGTCCATGAATTTCGCTGCATGGAGTGGGGAATAGTAGGCATTCCATCATGGAACACATATTGATGAAATTTCTTCAAACTTATGATCCTCTTGTACTAGCTTCTTCAGTGACTCAATGGTCGATCCATAGCTTCATATACTTTGCCAATGCATGGTTCCATAAAATCCACCACTCTTATTAAGTGCACAAGTGGTTGCACAATATCCATTATGCGGCTAATATTCCCCCACCATGATGCATTATCTACTAGTTTTCCAAATTCCTTTCCTTTTGTAGTGGAAGCCTCTGGCATTGTTGCAAATTCATCACTCAATAGTAGGCCTCTTATAACACCACTACACTTCACAACACGATGTAGCATGATGAAGTTGTATGCAAATCGTGTTGATCAAGCTCACTAATACATTGGCCTAATCAATTGAAGGCAAAATCTATTCTGAAGTGCCAATGACTTTGAGAATATTATTTAGGCAATGAGACATGCAAAAACAAACACCAAGATGAAGATACAAGTTTTCAATGCTTTGGGCTACTTCTCTATTTGAGGCCTCCCAATCCGCTACTATGGCCACAATATTTGATTGACTCACTATTTCCATGGGACTTGCCCACTCAAAAGCAAGCACATCTCTTGATTTTCATGCGTCAAATGCATCATGCGACAATATGAAGTACATCTCACCTCGGGAGTAAGGGACAACTCCATGGAAGATCGTCATTGGGGGTCACTCCATCCATCCACGAGCAAAGACACTCTATTTCTTTCCCATTACTTTCGAATGTTCTCACATGCATTTTCCACAAGTTTCTTCTCCTTCTCTAGTAGAGTCGTGAGCAAACTCTCCAAAGAGGGAGGACCGTATTGTGGCCCATATTACCCTATCTTTTTCATCATCTCCTTGAAGTATGGTGATCTATGAACAAGAAAACAATTTACATTGGACAAATTCTAAATAATTAGACAAATTAAAAATTCAATCATGCCATATGATTTATGAATACTTGTTGGGCTCCATTGGAAGGTATATGGTCGTGATTAAAAAACCTTGCCACCTCCATGTGAACCTCTTCCTTCAATTTGGGATTCCATTTATCATCAAGGGTTTGTTGACGATGTAGACGTCCATATGGTGTGGAGCTTGCAGATGACATATCTTTTGGTGTGGAAGGGGGATTAGGTTTAGCCGTCGTTGTCGATGAAGATGCCTCCTTGAAACGGAGGTAGAATTTCTCACAAATGATGCGGGGTTGATAGGAGCTTGTGAAGAACGACGAGCATGCACATAGGCATCACTCATGGAAAGTTTGTTGAGAAGCTCTTCTTCTCCGCGATGATGTCATTGCAAAACTTTACTTCATTGCCAATCTCGTGAAGAAGATGAGCACGCACCTTGTTTGCTCCACTAGTCCTCTTGTATCCACATAACTTACATATCCATGATCTTGAACCATCTCCTTCTTCGGCGAACATGAGAGATTCTACCTCTTCGCACCATGACCATTTCGAGATGGTCTTCCTTCTCTTGTATGTACTTAATGAAGAAGCCATAAATGATAAGGGTTTCTCCTACACTCCAAAAGAAAGAGAAGAGGAAGGTTTAGAACTCCAAAGGGTAAGGTCTTAAGCCTTGAGGAGAGGACTCAAGAGAGGGGCTCCTCAAATCACTCTTCTAGAGAAGCCCAAAGGCTAAGAGGGTGGAGAGGGTTGCTGAATATGCAAGGCTCAAGGTAGCTCAAGCCTCCATACATGAGATGTAAGAGGGAACGGCATCCCTAGGTCTCGAGATGCGTCCCCTAATGACTATGATCTAGAGCCTCCATCTATCTCTCCATCTTGTAGAACCCAAAATAAGGATAGGGCTGATGTAGAGTAGTTTAGACATGTGAAGCTTCAAGCATTGCATATTTTAGGATCTGCATGGATGTTTCTTTTTATAGGGAAAATATGGTGCGAGTTTTCTCTAAAGATGGCACACGCAATTACAAAAGATAGAGATTATTTTCTCTGAAGTTAGGGTCGGATTTTTAAAAGTAGCACTTTACTTTCGTGCTTTATCAAAATTATCTGCAAGCTGATCCTAATAATTGGAGCTGGCTTTGCACATTCTTTTATTAATAAGTCATGGGCTTTTGAGGTGAGATATTATTGTATTTTGACATTAGCCTTGGTCACATGTTTTTGAACCTATTGAGGGTGTAACCCAACTTAATAAGTTGATAACACTTTCGACTAAACAAACTTGTACAAACAAACTGTACAAGCAACATCTAACGTGTACAAACATGATACTTGGACCAATCTCTAATAGAGTTCAGCATCTATTCAACAAGTATACAATCACGCAAGCATCCAATTACAAAACTGAAACAAATCATGGAAAACTTGGGATGTCAAGCAAAGCTCTTCTGAAAGATAAACCTTCATACATGTAACATGACATAATATCAAGGACCAAAAGTTTGTGAGTAAAAAATCAAGTCTCTATGTAAGGACGAAAATTGAAAAAAGTATTCATATTCTACGACTCAATAAGGTTGAAGCATGATATAATTTGACAAACATTATAGCATCATTGGATTTTGATAAGAAGTACTTGTTGCCACACCAACTCCTAAAACAAAATGGAGTAGATGAGAAGGATGTAACTTGTTCGAGGTCTACCTTCTTTTTCTTGCAAAAAAGAATGCAAAGAGTGTTGTGATTTGTGTTGATGGTTGGCCCCTTCTACACATGAACCATGTCCAAAAGCAAATGTGCATACTAGGATGATATACTTTTGCCTGGGATTTTGATGCTTTTTTTTGGCATTTGAATCAAAAATTACTTGAAGGACTTGTTTTTGTTCATATGAGCTGCAACTTGGTTTTACACCCAAGCCATTGGTAGCCCAAAGGTGAGAGCCCTAACAATAAAAAATATTTTTTAAGCATAGTTGAGTTGTCCTCATATTCTAGCCCGAAGTACTTGAACTTCACTTTAAAAACTTGTATAAGATAATCCCGCCTTATTATTTAAAATCCCACCTTATTATTTAAAAATTAATGGAAGTCAACCATCAAGTCAGATATCTTATTGTTGGAGCAAATGAAATCAAATGGAATATCCCATACCTTATTAGCAACAATTAAGGTGTATGAATCTCAAGTGCTCTTTATTGTAAGTCTTTTACCCCCATTAAGATCCAATCTTCCAATATGGAAATGTTGGTACAAATGTCCAAGAAAAAATTATCTTCTTCTTCTTAGTTGAATTTCTCCCTAGGGAAACCCAAAGTTTGTTGTACATCATGCATCATCAAGACAGCCGACATCCTTGCGATTTCCTTTTCATAAGTTGTATTCTTTCCTTCATTTTGCAACTTGCAACTTCTTCATTAATCAATGGGATCATGTTCTTTTCTTAAAAGGAGAATGCTTTCTCTAATATTAACATAGCAAACAAAAGCATAAACAAATCATTAGAAACTAATAATAAAAAGAAAAAGAGAAACATGAAAAAACTCAACATGACATTGTGGACCAAAAGATAGATGTTTACGACACCAAAATGATAGATAAACTACTCTGCATCCTTCTATGAGAATGTTATTCACAAAAATAAGTCCTTTGCCATGTACCATGACAGCTTTTCACTTCTCTATAGCAAATGATACAATCAATTCTCAAAATTTATATGTGCATGTATACTATAGAGTAGAAACCATCAATTTGTTGGAAAAAGAATGTATTTCAAATTGTCAGCTTCACTAGAAGCTTTGTTTTGACCTAGTTCATAGTAAATAAATTGCCTCAATAAAATTGGCGCTATTATTTTTGTTTATCTATTGTACACAAAAAGCTTTGTGAAATTGATATGTTTGGCTGCTTATAGTAAATCCCAAGAGATTTTAAGTCCAAGGAGCCTGATGGCACTAGTAAAAAGCTGGGCATAAGGTTTTATTAAGGCAGGAACTTTATCATAGTTGCTTTTTGTTGGGCTGAAGCCCTATGTTCCTCCCCTTTCATGTATTCTACCCTCTTGTATAGTTAACTTGGTATTGTACCTGTATAAAAGGGCCTTTGGAACAGCTCAAACCAAATTTTGTTTAATTTTCATGCATTAATACTGCACAATATTGGCTGCCTAACCTCCATATTTTTCTATGGACAAAGACGACCATAGTAGGAGATCCTTGGTGGGTTGGGGCCTGTTAACCCTAAGTCTTGTATTTCTTCCCTTGTCAACAAGGCTTCTTCATGTTCATTTTCTTATTTTTTTTATCTTCCTCTTGTTGTGGGTCTGCTGCTATGTTCTGACTCCTATGTCTATTGGAGCAGCTGCATTATTGCTATACATTTGTTGTAACAGCTCTACACCTTTGTACTAGTTTGGCTCATCGTTACACTATTGAATATAGGAACATATTATTGTGCATACATGCTGGTATACCACAAAGTCTCATATGTTTCTTGCTGTGTGATTTCCGGCTGTGGTTCTTGCTGTGTTTCACCCTGAGCTGATTGAGCTTGGCAGCATGCATTTTCTTCCTCATTAAAGCTGTTTGCTGCATCAAGCAGCATTCATACTGTGTTTGCATTTCTTCACACACTGCTCGACGTGCTCCCCTCTTCTCATTAAGCTCGCTATTCCACTTCTTCTTCAACATGGCACATGCTTCAAGCCTTCAAGTGCTGCAATCAGGTTTAGGATGTTTGAAAGTAAACACATATACAGAGAAAAATATATGCAGTAGCTATAGAACTATGACAAATTGAATTGCCACCAAATAACAGAGATTGTATTACATAAGATTTTGAATGCCTCATCAGGTACCCAGTCCATGTGCATGCATGGCTGATGTATTAGGTGAGGCTGACAAGGGTGTGATAGAGCTGGATATGTGTGTGGACAGATAGGAATTAGCTCTTGCAAGACCTATGGTATATAGACCTATGATCTGCTCTAAAATTAATCACAGGAACCCCTAGATAAGAAGTTAGAACCATAGCTTTTATAAAAGTTGGTACAAAAATTTGATAAATCTGGCATGACTCTTGTGAGCATTAAAAATAGTTGTGCAAAAAAAACTTATGCAAAAAAAAGTTCAAACATTTCTAGGGTTTGTGCAAACTTTTGGCTAGGTGAAATTTGGGCATATGTACAAAATTTGGTTATAAACTTTGGCAAAATTATAAACCTGAATCTAGAGCAAAATCAGGTATTTCCTAACAATCCTCCCGTAAATACTAATTATAGTGGGGAACCAATAATAACTAAAGATCTAAGGTTGCTTGTGAACCAAGCTGGGGCTTACTCACAAGTGCCAATTTTACATTGTGAAAGTCAAAAGCGCCATTTGCCAAACCAAGAATTCCATGTTGTGCAAACTTTTGGCTAGGTGAAATTTGGGCATATGTACAAAATTTGGTTATAAACTTTGGCAAAATTATAAACCTGAATCTAGAGCAAAATCAGGTATTTCCTAACAATCCTCCCCTAAATACTAATTATGATGGGCAACCAATAATAATTAAAGATCTAAAGTTGATTGTGAACCAATCTTGGGCTTACTTCACAAGTGCCAATTTTACATTGTGAAAGTCAAAGTGCCATTTGCCAAACCAAGAATTCCATGTTCTATTATCAAACAAAACCTATTGATCTTCGGTATCATTTCGCTCAAAAGGTGGTCGCGAATAGCTTTATCTAACTCCTCAAGATTGCAACAAACTGAGAAATAAGAGGAAGTTTTCTCTTCAGCCAGAAAACATGCAAGATCATCAACCTACTGAAGTGCAATCAAGATGGCATTCAAGAGATGCTTAAGCACTACCTCTTATTACGATGGGTGTGAAGCATCATATTATACCTCAAATCAAGTCATGCAAAACCTCTCGTCAAGCCTAGTTGGAGTTGGAGAATCTCTATCAAAGCAAAAATCCTACAAGGAAAGCTCATCTTAAGAGGGGCTTAGCTAACACACGGCAGCAGACAGGAGGAGCTCATTGGGGCACCCGAAAAGGTCCATGCTGTAGCCCTTCCTGCAGCCAGTCTGCCTTAGAGTCAGTTGTTGCTTTTTCGTTCTCTTTTTGCGAGGCTGCACAGCAGGACTGGTTGCTTGGGGAGGCACTATGTTTTGTCCAGGTGCATGCCATTTAACTCTCTCACCATCTTGGGGATCTTGACCTCACAGAACTCTTCGTCACAGCTTGGGACGGAGCTCAATTCTTGTTTATTCCGGGCCCTGTGGAGAGTCAGCTTATTTTGTATGTGATTGAGGATACTCGGACTACTCCTAGGTACATGTATATACATGAGGACGAGCTTGGCTTGGAGAAGGCACAGGGAGCTGGTGAGTCTACCTAGCTTAGCCTATGCAGGGTTCTATCGGAGCAGTTGGCTGCTCGTCGGGGATGGTTGGACTCGGATTACTTCCTATCCAAACCAGCCTCGAAGATGGCTCGGTACATTGTTGCTGCAACAACATGGTTTGGCTCGTCCCCATGAGAGTTCTCTTGTGGAATGTTTATGGTCTGGGTGGGCCTCATTTCCTACTATACAGAGCTCGCTTGTGGAAGGAGCTTCAACAATGTCTGGTTGGCGGACCCATTGATATTCTGATGTTGCAGGAGCATCACCTGTCTTTGAGCCGTACGCGGCATTGTCGACATCCTCAATAGAGACATGGGGAGGTTTCAGGTTTCTTGGTCCGCTGGGTATGGGCCTAATGGCTCGCACAGTGGTGTATGTATTTTTGTCGGGGAATCCTTGCAGCCAGCGTTTGTGGATCGGGGTGAGATTATCCCTGGCAAGGCCATATGGGTGATTCTCCTTTGTGAGGATAAACGATATGGGTTCCTGACCCTGTATGCCCCGAACCATGAGAGTGCTCGTGCCACTTTCTAATATTAGATCACTGATGATCTTTCGTATGCTGATGCTTGGTGTGTTTCGGGTGACTTCAATATGATTGAGGCACCTGAGGATCGCCAGGGGGGTAGCCAGACCACCGTGCATGGATCGGAACTTGCGTCTTGGAGCAACTATGCTTGACTTTGAGGTTGAATGATGTATGGCACACCGAGGGTTTTATTAGAGAGAGGGACAGCCTCCATTTTTCTCGTTCCGACAGGCGGATTGGAGGGATGAATCCCTCCCGGATTGATCGTATATATATATGTCGGTAATGTATTGGTTGAGTGTACTGGTAGGACATGCATTCTGGAGGGCTCTTGCTTTTTCGATCATTCCCTTATGGTTTCTTCCTTTACTTAGGGGGATGGCAGAGGTCCCATGGTGTTGCGAATTCCTAAGCCACAACCGCTTGATGGATGCCCATCTTATCAGATTGAGGCGATTTGGTGCCAACTGTCTTGGGATGAAGGATGTCGAGCTCGGTCCCTTGCGATTGGCTCATTCTTACATGAGGAGAGTAGCCAGTGGTTGGCTCAGCTCCGCGAGAGCAAGCGTTGCCTGGACAGGGGCTACAGCAGCTTTTGGAGCACCATTTGGATTGTGAGTGGACTTGCCAGCAGCATGCCCATGCACTTCAGGGGCTTAGGGAGACTCACGATAGGCGATCGGCCTTTTCTCATCATAGACAAGCTACTCATTGGACTCAGCTCGATAATCGTATCTCCAGACAATTCTTCTCAGTAGTTCGGTCACTCCAGTCACGGGGTGGGATCAGGAAGCTTTGTCGTATGGACAGTTCTTGTGATACGGAGCTTCGGGAGCTGAGAGAGATTGCGAGTCAATTCTACCAAACTCTTTTGGCAAAGGAGACACCCTCTGAGACTTGAAAGGAGAGCATGAGGTGCATCTTGCAGCATGTACGGTGATCAGTGACTGTTGAGATGCAGGCTATGCTTCTGGCCCCTTCTACTGATAGTGAGATCTTTGATGCATTGCGTGGCTTGGCTAGGGACAGTTGTCTTAGTGATTATGGTCTTGCCAGCAGCTTTTTCATCAGGTATTGGGGGATCCTTGGGGATGGGATTCGTCTTGCCTTCCGAGAGGTCATGGAGGGGGGGACACCTTCCTCAGTCCCTCCCTCCCTGAGGTTTTGATTTTCCTCACCCCTAAGGAGGGAGGGGTAGCTGGATGATATCACATGACAGACATTGGCATCCGATCACACTTCTCAGCTCTGCCTACAAAATTCTTCCGAAGGCTCCGAGTTCGAGATTTCAACCGCTTCTTGAGACTTTGATTCATGCAACGCAAACTGGCTTTGTCAAGGGTCGCAGTATTCTTGACAAAACTTTCACCTCCGGGGAACTGTCTCCCTTGCCTGAATGCGGGATGAGCCTCTTGATGTGCTTTTGCTAGATTTTGAGAAAGCCTATGATCGGGTAGATTGGGCTTTTCTCAAGGACACTACATTGTGTATGGGCTTCCCTGATTGCTGGATCAGGGGAGTTGCCTCACTATACCAATCTTCCCACGGTCAGGTTCTCGTGGTGTGGGGTCGTGGGAGAGGTTCAGTATTTCGCGATTGGTTCCGCAAGGCTTCCCTTTCGCCCCTACTCTGTTTCCCTTTTTTGCTTAGGCCATGAGCGCCTTCTTGCCTGCACAGGATATTGGGCTTCAGGGTATCCGGCTTCTGATTAGGGATGAGATGCTTTTGGATGTTGAGCTTGCTAATGCCACAACCATTTACTTGTAGGGTCAAGAGGCCAACATGACCCGATTCCAGCATGCTTGGGAGAGATTTTGTGATGCTTCTCATGCCAAGATCAATTGGCACAAGTCATGTGCTTTCTGGATTGGCTCGGATGCTCTCCTTGGGTGGCACCCTTGTGAGTAGTTTCAGTGGACCCCCCCCCCCCCCGGGGCAAGGAAGTTAGATACCTCGGGTGTCACATTGGTCTTGATCTCTCGGACAAAGGTTAGATCTCCCTCTCCTCCTGACCATCCAGAGGAAGCTTCTTCATTGGAGCACTGCTCGTTTCTCCCTTGCCGGGCGTGCTTTGGTGGTGAACCTGGTTCTCCTTGCTACGATGTGGTACATCACCTCGTGCCGGATCTTTTTGAGTTCTTGTATTAGCTAGATTCAGCGGCTAATAAGGAACTTTCTTTGGTCTGGCAGTGATGGAAGCCCCGCTCGAGCTAAGGTTGCCTGACCGATCATCACCCTCCCCTTGGAGAGTGGCTGACTTGGGATCATTGTTCCTGCTTGTCATAGTAGAGCCCTATTGGGCAAGTTTATCATTCGGGGGTTGTTTCCTTGCCCTTAGTCGTGGAAGGATTTCTTTCGGCAGCAGCTAGGCCTATTCGCTCGTGCTAATGGTTGGCCTTGGCGGTCCTCGATCATCTGGTCGTTGAGATGAGGCATATGGGCCTTTCATGACGGAGTGAGGAACCTTTTGCTTGCAATATTATTTGATGCTTGGAGAAGCTTCGACCGGCTCTTGTTCAGTCACCTCCCTCCTATATTGAGGAGCGGCTCCAATAGCCCATCACTTGGAATCCCCTCATCCACACAAAGAGGGGGTTCATGGTTGATTCTCTCCCTCATGTTTCCTAGAGGTATGGCCAATTAGACCGTTTTAGTAGTCTCCCCGAGGAGCGGCAATAGGATAGATGCATGAGGATGCGCGGTGTGTCTCAGATGATGAGAGATGCAGAGGCTTCCAACCTGAGGGCATGCGGCATGCAAGCTCACATATCACATCAGGCAGCCTGGCAAGATGCCTTCACTCACACTTAGGTCTTGATTGTTGCGAGGGGCATTACCCCAGATGGGGCCCTTTTCTTTGAGATTAGTGAGGAGGGACGATTGATAAGTTCACAGGAGTCTACGCTCATCGCGGAGTGCACCTTTCAGAGGATCCGAGTGGTTGGCACTTGTGGCAGTGACTTGCACATCAATCCATATCCCGCAAACACTCGGCCCCATTCCAGTTGGCGCCTCTGGGCATGGGAGGCTCGCCCGTTATCTCAGCTTCGTTGGGATCCGGGAAGCGGCAGTGATGCGATCCTTCTTCCCTTTCAGAGGCTAGCACTATTCCATTATTTCACTATTATGCCCAATTGGGGCGACGGATCATTCAATCGCATCATTCGATTACTCCCGCTACAATGGAGTCTTGGCTGCATAGTGGGCTCACGGACGAGTTCCTTTTGTCCTTCTGGAGTCGAATTTGGGGAGCTCGGCACTCTCGTCAAATTATCCTTTTTTAGTGGTTGGTGACCCATAGGAGCATTGCGGTTGGCACATGGCTGAGTTATGGGGGTCGGCCTCCTAACTGCATGGGTTGTGGCTTCCATTTGGAGTCTCAATGGCATTGCCTTTGGGCCTGTCAATTGGCACAACGGATTTGGCAGCGGGTCTTGCGTCTTCTCACCTAACGGGAGGGCCCTCTGACCATCACTTGAGAGGCAATTGCATGGGGCTCGCTTACTAACCCCGCTCTCAGCTATGAGCATAAGGTGGATAATACGATTCTTTAGATTCAAGATGGGAGGATTGGCACCACTCAGACTCTCTGCACTCCTCCATGGAGGGGTGCGGACGACCCTTACTACTGGGAGCTGATTAGCAACCTTACCATGTGGTTTAAATTGAGAGCCAGATCTCGACGCATATTCGAGCGATGTACGATCCCCTTGATGAGACTATTCGAGACTTATGGTTGGAGCTGATTCACACCTTGCCGGGACAATTTGATCGTCTACAGGGAGATTTTGATGGCACACCTCGGCGACAGCTTGCCTTTCTTTAGCTCTCAAAGAAAGGCCTCTTCTTTACCTTCCTGGTTGATACGATCCATTGGAGCTACCGGCCACCTTATTTGCTCTCCCCCCCCCCCCCCCCAATCTCCTCTCGTATGAGTTAGCCTCGTAAGGTAGAGGCACCCATACATTTGGATATGCATGAAGGCTGAACATGTCCAACGAGTGGGACTTGAACCCAGGCACTCTACCCCACAGCGTTAAAGACTTACTACTTACCACACCCATTTGGACGAATTCAAGTCAAAGATGGTCAATTATTTTATTGGCTAATTGGAAAGTACTCATCGAGAGCTTTATATATAACATTTCACCATCTAACATCTAATAATGGTAGAAAAGTCAAACCCTAATTTCTAGGATTGAAAGTGCCTTTCATCGAAGATGAATGGCTACTATTAAAAGTATAAAAAGCAATGATCCTATGGCTAGGATTCGATCGACTTCAAAAGCTTAAGCAAAAGCATAATCAACCATGAAAAGCCTAATAACCTACTTTTAACACAAAAAATCGAAAAATCCCAACTTTATAGTGTTTTGCTTTTGCTTTTTCGCATGGTTTTTTCGCCTATCAACCAAAGCTCTATAAGGAGGGCATATAGACCACACTTGATCATCCAATTGTCAATCGTGAAGGTTCTCACACATAAGCTCTAGGGTTTTTAGCTAGGACTCTTGGAAGAGTTTAGTGCAAAATTTGGACGACTTTTTGCAGCTTTCCCTTCATCTTTTTCACACTATCTAAGTGTGCATGCTGATTTTGTGCGTATTGGCTTCTACTTTTAGGTTTTCTTCGAAGGTTGCTGTTGTAGCAAGTCTTACCTCTTCAACACTTGAGGGTTCCATAGCTTCTTCTCAACATCCGCGAAAGCCTAATTTCATATTAGGGTTTGCAGTTTTTTACAATTTTTCACTTCCAATTACATATATTCTCTCACATGTTACCTCTTAAGCACATTCTCTCTGAACCTAGAATTCTTTTCATTCAGCCTATATTCAGATTTGTATCATTACACACATCGTATATTGACATTTAGCATTTTATTTAGTGTGTAGTTAGCATTCAGCTTCGATACTTTGTGAATTGTCTTCTTCATATTCTATTGTCATTTATCTCATTTAATTTGGTCAAGGTGTGTTATGTGCTAAAGCCTACGATTCTAAGTTTTAGAAAGATCTTGAATCAAACGTGATTATTATTTGGGCCTATGATCTATCACACTTCCAACATTCGATATCAGAGCATAGATCACATACACCCTTGTACTCAAAAAGATTGACTATAGAGATAACCTGGAACAAGATGACAAGCTTGATAGAATGTCCAATTATCCAATGTGGAGTTTCATGATCATGCGACCTATTGCTTCAATTTTTGCTCTTCAAGAGGTTGAAGTACGTACTTTCCAAGTTCCATTTCCATTTCTAGTCTTGTTCCTTGTTCTAGTCTTGTTTAATCTAGTAGTCTAGACATCATGTCTTGTCCTCTTGGAATCTCGTAATTCAAGATCTTGTCCAATTATTTCTTATACCTAGTCTGTCTCCTTCAAGGGAGTTCTTGACACTTGTAATTCAGATATCTTATTTCTTACCTACGATCTTGAGTTGTGGGATCTCTTGTTATCCTCTCTAGTCGAGTTATCCATACCTATCAATCCTGATTATGGGACTTCTTGTAACAGTTCTCTATTCTTATATTGTTTCCCCTTTGCGAGTGATCCTTTAATCAAAAACATATTTCCAAAATCTTGTTCAAGTCTAGTCAAAGAGGGCAATCTAGTGTTCCCTTGAGTTTGAGTACTCCCATGCACTCCATATGGATAAGATGCACCTTTCTTGTGTCCTCAAGCTCTTCATTCATCCTCGACTCTTATCCAAGTCATAACCACATAAGTTTATACCTTAACTTTCAACAAAAGGTACGCTCAACCTTCATATTGGAGTTCTTCTCCACATAATATCTAGTCTCGACCTCTATTTCTTCGGGGATTTTATCTCATTTTCAGCATCAACCTCAACTATTATTTTCTCAATTTAGTCTAGCCTATGTTCCAATTTATACATGTTTATTCTCCACTCATACTCATAGTGCTTTTCTAATTTAATAATTTTATATGAGAACTCACCAAGTCATTGAATTCTTGCATAAATAATTGTTTTGTGTGACTTTCTCTTTTGCTCTCTAAGACCTTGAAAATCCAACATTTGGTAAAAGAAGATTCACATGTCTCATGATCATATCAACCCATATTTCATCCTACTTGTACTATCAATTACAAGGGGTCAATCTTACTACTATGGCTACTCCTATAGAATTGACATACACATATTCAAAGGAACTTGTCTTCATAAACGGAAGACCAAGTTACAATTACTAACTCATGAATTAAAATATATAGGAAGCTAATCAACATGGACATCCACCGTATTGATTTAGGTCACAGTAGTCCACAAATCTCATTTCTAGCATGATATCATTAGTCAAACTTGACACTCTTTGTGGTACAAATTTCTGGAGTTTAAACTTTCTTTGTTGATTCGAATTCACAACTTGCCATGAGAGAAGAGCAATATATATCAATCAATCTCAATACTTTCAAGAGTAATGATACTTTGATTGGTGATTCAAAACTAGATGATATAATTATGGTTGTAAACCATACTACAAGCTTCAATGATCTTCCTTGACGCTCTCTTAACATGCTTGTTGTCCTAAGATGAAAAGCATATTTAAAGCATGAAGCAAGGCTTTGTTGATTCCGAAAAGCTAAAGATTTACTAACTTCTTTGTAACTCTTCCACATATAGCAAAATATCTTCAAAACACAAAAGGTTTTGCTTATTTATTTTAAAAAACATCAATTGCTTTTCCTTACATGACATAATGGTTTTAAACTATCAAAAATCTGAAATTATCTTTGCAACAAAAAATATGTTGATATCTCTGAGATTTGATCCCTTTCTTCAATCCTAATTTTCCATCCAAAATCGACCAAGACATGAGTTTACAATCAGATCTGACTAGTCTACAACTTTATATGTAGAAATGTTGAGGAAGTCTATGATATGTGTACATTATAGAGAAACCTAAATTTAGGCCACTTCAAAATTATTTTTTTCAACCCCGAACATTCACAAAAAAATATTTTGAAGAGAAAGCTTTGATAATGAGCATACGCATGTGTTTCTCAAGTTTGTCTCTAGATAGAGCCTTTGTAAAACATATGCTACATTATCTCGTACCAAAATGTAAAGAGGTTTCACTTCTCCAACTTGTATGCACTCACCAACGCAGTGATAATGAACTTCTTTTGGCACCAAAGTTAGCAAGAAAATCGAAAGAACAGAAAACCTTATGATGAAGCTAACAAATTGAGTCCAATTCGTCCTCTAGTTTCATTGGGAAAATCGACAATGAAGCGAACACGGTGTCACAATGCATGGCACTAAATTGGCACAATCCATCCTTCCGAAATATTGCGATTCTCCATTCAATGCGGATCCTCGAGCATTGGCGACTGGCATGTTCTTTAATCATCTCCTTCTCTAAAATGATGTCATAAATACTCTTTGGCATTACATAGTACAGTTTCCCTATGTGATCATACAAAGATTGTTATTTTACTGCTGCTGTCAAACCACTAATGTTCCAGGATAACCTGTCTATAAATAATTTCATAACGAAGGTATGGATGGCTAAGAGATGACGCTGCATTATAAAATTTGGAGTCCATAAAATGATCGCAAACGTCCGCGTTGGCAAAGTACACATCAAGACAACGTAGCGAATGCTTACTCGTATACTCAAGACATTCCGTGAAAAACGGGGACGCCTAAAATTCTCATTTCCTATTGCACTCCACCCGTAGCCCGACCATCGCATTACATTAGGGGATTCGGCCACGAAAATCATGCACCAACACGCCCTTTGAAAGCTCCGTTGCCCTGAGAGAGTGCCCGACTCACTTGTCGTCCGAAAGGAGCAAAGCTCGGACACGCTCATCATTCGCAATTCTTTTTGTGTATCAGCTGCCAGCGACTGTACGCTTGCTATTCGCCTGCTGACGGGAGAGGCACGTCTGGACGTTGATCGGGTGAGGTGAAAGTCGAAAAGGGCTGCATATTCTGTTCAGTTAAGATACGCCGACTCTTGGAGCTTGTGTGCCAGTTTGGCAACGAACGCGAAGAAATGATGTGTGACTGAGGGCTTTTACTGGGGAAACAGGAAGAGAAATCGATTGCTGGTGCAAAGAAGCGTGATGACTGGACGTGATGGCAGAATATCAAAAGTACACTTGAAGCCGATTGGTGACAGAAAGCATGTTCTAATTGGTTGCCTATCCAGATGGCAAACCCACAAATGCATACATGTTATCCTACTCTATTCCAAACTCAGAACGCACAGTTTGAGTGATATATATATATATATATATATATATATATATATATATATATAGAGAGAGAGAGAGAGAGATATATATATATATAGAGAGAGAGAGAGGAAGGCATATATAAAGCACTCAAACTGTGAGTTTAAATTCATATATATATTTTAAATTAATTTAAAAAAACATGTGTATAGTGAAGGCATATTGCCCTTGGCATTCCAGTATTTCACAAAGTAGGGGTAGAACTGTCCGTGGTGACGGTCAGGATTTCGCACTAAAACTAAGTATTTTTAAGAATGACCGAAAAATTTAATGATCTTTTCATTGCTTTCATGGGCAATCCATTTACTTTTGATCTTGTTATTTTCCAAGACAACAATCTTATGATGTCTGAACAGAGGGCCCCTCTTCTTACAATTACATATTCATCTGTGTAACTGACCAAGGGATTTATCAATTTCCCAATCTTTTAAATGGTGGTCGAAGTTGTCCGCACATCTTTCTTTCCAAATCTTCCAAAGCACTTCCTCATGATGGCATTCCATAAGGAAGAAGAGCATCCTATCACTTCTCCGAGCAATGCTTCCTTCTAGTTGGTGTGACATTGTAAAATGAAAATCATGTCAAGAGCCAACCAGTATGAGTGACTTTTAGGGCACAAAAAGAAGAGGTGACCAATGTCCTTCCTACCATGGAGGCAATGTTTACACCATTGAGGGGCCCCGAAAATTTTATTACTTTTGACATTGGTCTAGATCCTTGTGGAGACTTTGCCACATAAGAAACGACTTTTTATTCTCAATGAGAGGATGCCACAAATCCACAAACTTAAATTGCCACCTGATACAAGTCTAGTTAATGCACCATTTGCTGTTAACGGACATATGCAAGTCCAGGGGCTTCTTGACACTCATCGCCTTATCCAATTTGTTGTCATTGATCCATCTTAACCCTTCAATCTGTTAGGGATCGTGCCCAAGAAGGAGGTGAGTCTTTGAATTATCCCGCAATTTGATTCTTTGTCTTAATAGGCACCAATATTCCTAATCAACTGTCCTAGTCAGGTCTATGTCCTCAAATCTAATTCAGTGTCTTCTCTCTTTGATTCCCATAATACGAAGCTGAATAGAATCATTCTGTCGAATCCTCATTGACCTTAATGTATTGTTCAATCTTGTTTCTTCCACATGTAGGACACTAAGTTTGAACCCTTGGGAATCATTGAAAAAAGAGAAAACAACAAAATGAGCAGATCAAGTTCCTTCCACCTATGAGTGCTTTTATATTGTTGCAAGACAAAAGAAAACGAATTAAGAGAGAAAAAACTGCAATTACCCTTGAAGGCTTGGGAGAGACCCATGGAGGAAATAGAAATGGATTTATAAACTCTCATCACATAAATGGATTTATAAACTCTCATCACATAAGGCTCTCCATCATATAGTTTAGTTGTGAGCATATCCAAGTCGATTGCGTTTACAAAAAGATTGAAATTGGCTCCATTGGCATGTGGCTTTATTGGTGTAATCATGGATCTTGAGATAATTATTTTGATCATTCTCATTTATATATCCATATATTCTCTTGGAATCATGGACTTCCTTTTACTCATAGATGTTCTCCTCTTTCACTAAATGGATGTGCTAGTTTAGTATACTCGACTTTGGAGATAAACTTCACACATAAGAAATGTAAGCTCAAGAGGAGATAAACTTCACACATAAGAAATGTAAGCTCAAGAGGAACGCATAAGTTTCCTTCTACATATCACGAATAATAAAATACTTTATTATATCCAAAAGCAATTATATGCGCCATTGTATTCATCCAAAAGGACTTTCGTATGAGATTAAAGGATAGGTGTGAATCTCTCCGAGAGCGAATTGAAAAATTAGGCATCTAGTAAACTATGAGAAAGAAATGCACAGAAAATAAAAATTTTACTCGTGAATGAAATAATAAATAAACAATCAATGGGAGAGTATTGTGATGACCCTGAGCGCTCACTTGTTCAGTTGGGGCTCTAGCTTCTTAGGTTGGGGGTGAGGGTTCAACCTTACATGCTACATTGACACATGCTCACTTGTGTAGTGAGATGTTTAACCCAGCCCCTTTGGATACTTTAGCACATCTTTGGGTCTCAAGAATTCCAAAGATGCCCTCGTTTGGGTTTCAAACGAGCTTCAAGAAATTCAGTTCTAGTCCTCTAGTTTGGCCTTGTTGATATATTTAAGTAGTGATGTGTGTGAACACTCTAGGACCGCCGGGGCACTTTTTTCCCTCTTTAGGAGGTTTTTTTCCCCTAGCTTGTATATACGCCTATTGCCCTAATGGGCTACTTATCTTTGTACATTCTCTAGTAATACATTCAGTCTTGTGTGTTGTGCTCCAAGCTTCTTCTTCTTCCTTGTGGTGTTCGCGTGCTTCCGCAGACGTCTAACTCCAACAATTGGTATCAGAGCAGGTCGTCGCTTCATCTAGGGCACCGTCGACACTCCTCCGTTTGCAGTCTCAGATTCGCACGAAATTTGGTGAGCATACTCAGGGTGTTTCCGAGATCAAAACATCTTCGCTTTGTGGTGCCCAAATCGCGATCTGAGCTCGTTTCGGCTTCCGAATGCACTATCGCAGTGCTTGTGCAGGCTATTTCGTCCTTTTGTGCCAAAGGTATATACCAGTTTCTGTTCGCCAATTTAAGCGTCTCGAAGTCTGCTACAGGTCTAGCAGAACTCGTCTGGGCAGTTCCGTTCAACTTTTTGAGATACAGTCAATTTTCTGCATCAAGGTATTTTAGTCACCGGCCATGGTTGAAAGCAATGATGTATTCCGTATGTTGGCTGTTGAGGATAAGTTGGATGGTACCAACTACCCATTATGGGCTTATATGATGCGACATGTATTGGTTGCAAAAGGACTGTGGAACATTGTGCAGGGTGTTGAAAGACGTCCTGTTACACATGCGACTACAGGTACTACAAATACAGGTGCTGGAGGTGCTTGAGCTGATGAAGATGGTGTCGAAGATGATATTGTGCAAATTCCTGTTCATGCTGCTGTTTCTGTTGCACCTACTGCAGAGCAGATTCGTTGGGATGGCAGAGATGCCCACGCACATGCACTGATAGCTTTGTCTGTCAAACGTGCCATTATTCCTCACATACGCTCTTGCAGAACAGCTAGGGATGCTTGGGATACACTTACCACATTGTACCAAGCTAGGAATGAGGCTCGTGTTGCTTATCTCTGAAAACAGTTGGAGAGTGAGCACATGAATGAAGGTGATTCTATGGACAGTTTCCTAACGAAGATCAAAGATTTGAAGGAACAGTTGATTTCTGCTGATGAGGTTATACCAGATAGCTCACTTGTGCAGACCGTTCTGAATGGTCTTCCTGACTCATATCAGAGTTTTGCTTCTACTCTTCGGTTGATGATGAAAGGCAATCCGAATGCCTTATCATTTGAGGAGTTCGTCTCTGTTCTGTTGCAGGAAGATCAGTCCAGGCAGAACAGGTCCATTATGCGAGTTGCAGATCAAGCTTTCCTGGCTAGTCAGAAGGGCAAAGGAAAATGGAGCTCTTCTACTAGTAAGCAGAAATCTAAATGCTACACATTCAAAGAACCAAGACAAAGATGAGAAAAAATCAGAAAAGCTGAAATTGTTTTGTAAGTACTGTAAAGGCAATGATCATATCATAAAGAACTGTCCAAAACTCGCTGCTAAAGAGGCAAAGAAGAAAGAGGCTGGAATGGTTGTTGCAGAGGCCTCTACACCAAAAACAGAGTCTGCAAATCTTGTGCAGGAAGAAGAATGGGCATTTACTACTATCTGCAGTTTTGACCCATCTTCTCATGATCAGTGCATGTCTGCAGTAGACTCAGATGTTTGGTACTTTGACAGTGGGGCGACCAAACATATTACCTTGCAGCGTAGTTTCTTCTCTTCACTCGAGCCTGCCCCTACTGGGAATACTGTTACATGCGCCAACAACTCCTCTTATCCTGTTATGGGAGTTGGTAAGATCATTTTGACTACTGCTGATGGTAGTTCTTTCACTTTGTCAGATGCTTTATTTGTGCCAGGGATCAAAAAGAATCTGTTATCAATTTCCACATTAGCCAAGATTGGTTTGGTTGTGAAATTTGTTGATGACAGGTGTACAGTTCATGATCTCTCAAATAGCGATGTGATTATTGCTTCTGGCATTTTATGTCGTGGGCTGTATAAGCTCATAGACTATGAAAGATCTGTGAATGATTCAGCATGTGCAGTTCAAGATTCTTAGGCTATGTCAGATGCAAAGCTTTGGCATGCACGCTTTGGTCTGAATTTTGCTAGTTTGCTACGCCTGCAGAAATCTGAAATGGTGTCCTCTTTGCCCAAACTTGAGGCACCTGGAAAACATGTTTGTGAAGGCTGTATTTTGGGCAAAATGTAGTGTTCTTCCTTTCCAAAAGATGGTTCAGTTCGGGCTACGCAGAAATTGCAGCTTGTACATAGTGATGTCTGTGGTCCTATGCAGACATCCTCTTTTGGAAATTACCTTTACTTCCTGACTTCCATTGATGATTTTTCCAGGCATGCATTGGTATATCCACTCAAAGCAAAGTCCGAAGTGTTCATGTGCTTCAAACAGTTTTTGGTTTTGGCTGAAAATCTGTCAGCATGTAAAATGGGCACCCTCCGTTCTGATCGAGGGGGGGAATATATGTCTTCAGATTTTAATGCATTTCTGGTTGAACGTGGGATAAAACACCAGTGTACAGTGCCGTATACACCTCAACAGAATGGAGTTGCTGAACGGAAGAACACGTCTCTCATGGAGATGGCGAGGTGTATAGTCAAGAGTCAGGCTTTACCTCATAGTTTCTGGCTTGAGGCTGTCATGTGTGCAGCATATGTACTGAACAGGTGTTCCACTAAAGCACTGCAGTCTATCACTCCATATGAGGCTTGGCATGACCGCAAGCCATCTGTTGCTCATCTACGTGTTTTTGGTTGTTTGGCATATGCATTAGTGCCTGAACAACATCGTAGAAAATTGGATGATAAAGCAGTTAAATGTATTTTTGTTGGATACAGTTCTGAAAGTAAAGGCTATCGCCTGTATCATCCACAGACTAAACGCATTCTGGTTAGCCGTGATGTTGTATTTGTGGAAGATGCTATTCAGCCATTGCTTTCATGTACTAAGGAGACATCTGTTAGCTCCAAAGACATGTATGATACTTTGATGCCTCTTTTTACAGGTGGACAGTCTAGTGCTGGTCCTAATGAGGCAACTTCTCAGCCTTTGCAGGTTTCATATGATGATGCAAATCATTCCATTTCTGATGCAGATTTACATGATGCACTTGCTGATGAGAGAGCTGATATTGAGCAGGCAAAAACTATGCCAAAATGGCTAGTGCAGACTTTGCGTGACAACAAATTAGATGCACCTTTGTCATATTGTACTCGTTCAGGCTCTCATAGTGCCTCCTTTGCATCAGATTGCTATGCTATGGCTGCATCTAATCTCTGTGATGAGAATGAGCCTGTTTCTTTTGATGAAGCACAGAATTCTGAAAATTGGATGGCTGCTATGCAATCTGAATATGATGCTATAATGAAGAATGGTACATGGTCTTTATGTGGCTTGCCTCCTGGCAAGAAGGCCATTGGCACTAAGTGGGTATACAAGCTGAAGCGTAAACCTGATGGTACAGTTGACAGGTATAAGGCTAGGCTTGTTGCAAAGGGTTATGCGCAGGAAAGAGGCATTGATTTTGATGAGACCTTTGCACCTACATGCCGTATGACTACTGTTCGGAGCATTTGTGCACTTGCAGCCCATCATGGTTGGAATGTACATCAGTTGGACATTAAAACAACATTTCTGAATGGTGACTTGCATGAAGAAGTGTATGTTTTTCAGCCCCGTGGCTTTGTGCAGAAAGGGCATGAAAACCAGGTGTGCAGGTTAAAGAAGGCGTTATATGGTTTAAAGCAAGCACCACGTGCTTGGTATGAGAAGATACATGCCTATCTGATTGCACATGGTTTTGAGAACAGTCCAACTGAAAGCACCTTATATGTTAAGCGTGCTAATGATGTGCTTCTGATCATTGTTGTCTATGTAGATGACATGCTGCTCACTGGTCCTATTGAGAAGCATATTGCTGATTTTAAGGCTGATTTGCATGCCTCATTTGAGATGTCTGATTTGGGGCATTTGCATCACTATTTGGGCATTCAGTTTATGCAAGTTGATGGTGGAATGGCTTTGTGTCAAACGAAATATATTGACACATTATTGCAGCATTTTGGCCTTGAAGAGTGTAAGCCTATTGCCACTCCTATGGAGACAGGTTTACGATTGAGTCTTCATGATGCTGGAGATGCATTTGATGTTGTTCTCTATCAGCAAGCTGTTGGATGCTTGATTTACTTATGCATTACTCGGCCAGATATTCAGTTTGCTGTCTCACAGATGAACAGGTTTATGCATTGCCCAGGAGTCATGCATTGGAAGGCGGTTAAGCGCATCTTTCGCTACTTGAGTGGTACTCGGCTACTTGGGTTGTTTTATCCCAAGGGGGGATCACTACCGTCAGATTTGCATGCTTTTTCTGACTCAGATTGGGCTGGTTGATATGACACTCGTGTGTCCACCAGTGGTTTTTGCTTCATGCTTGGTAGCTCATGTATATCTTGGTTGAGCAAGAAGCAGCCTACTGTGGCCACTTCCAGTTGTGAGGCTGAGTATAGGGCAGCTTTCACAGCGACTATTGAGTGTGTGTGGCTCAGACGCCTTATGGCTGATTTGGGTGTTGACCAATCTTCTGCCACCACCATCTTCACTGACAGTCAAAGCGCATTGGCAGTTGCGAGGAACCCTGTGTTCCATGCTCGCACTAAGCACATTGAGGTGCATTATCACTATGTCAGGGAGAAGTTCTCTGTTGGGGAGATCAGCTTGGCATATGTGCCCACGCAGGAGAACATTGCAGACCTTTTCACGAAGGCTCTGCCTAGGGAGAAGTTTGAAGCTTTCCGCAAAGCTTTGGGCTTACTTCCTTTTGTGGAGTGATTTCCACATAGCTTGGCACTTCCTTATACATGAGTGCCAGCTCCTTGTTCACCGCATCACTCCCAAGGGGGATTTGTTGATATATTTATCAGCAAAAAATGATATCGTTGTTTTTAGAAGGTCTAACCAATGGAACATTGATAATCTTAGTATATGTAAAACGACTACAAACCCTAAGCGAATGTCTTCAGGAGTGCATAGATTTGGAAGACAACTTAGCTGAGGATCTCAAAACCACACAAGATCCTACCAAATCAGAGGATACAAGGAGCAATGAAACTTCTAGTTCGATTTATGTGGAGGAAGTGACCACAATAAGAGATAGTTATCCGCTTCCAAACACTGAACATTTATTGGAACGTGTTGCAGGCAAGGAAGTTTACAGCTTCCTTGATGGATTTTCAGGTTACAATCAAGTAGCCATTGTCCCAGAAGATCAACATAAAACATCTTTTGCCATAGAGTGGGGGATCTTTGCATTTCGGGTGATGCCATTTGGCCTCACCAATGCACCTACAACCTTTCAACGGCTCATGTGCCATGTCTTCAAAGAGTTCTTGCGAAAGAGCTTAGAAGTATATGTGGATGATTTATGTGCTCATTCCCAAGAGCGAAGATACCACATCCCTGAGCTCAGACATATCTTCAACAAGTGTAGAGAATATCGAGTGTGTCTGAACCCAGAGAAGTGTGTGTTCATGGTACATCAAGGTAAAATCTTAGGTCACATTGTCTCTAAGAACGAAATATCAACAAATGAGGACAAGGTAAAAGCCATAGCGGAGTTGCCGAGGCCAAGGAATGTTAAAGAGGTACAAGCCTTCATGGGCCATTGTTGATATTACCGTAGGTTCATTCACATGTATGCAATCATAGCTAAACCTCTTTATGCCTTGTTGACAAATTTTGAGTGGAACGATGAATGCAAAAAGTGCTTCAATGAGCTGAAGAGACGCTTGTGCACAACACCAATACTGACCACTCCTGATTAGAATAAGCCATTCCATGTACACGTGGATGCATCCAATTATGAAATAGGATGTGTGTTGTCACAACCCACAGGTGAAGGCAATCTAGATTTGCCCATAGCATATGCGAGCAGACAACTGAATGCTTCAGAACGAAATTATACAACAACTGAGAGAGAAGGCTTAGATATGGTGTATGCTGTAAAAAAGTTTAGACACTACCTATTGGCCAACAAGTTCAAGTTTTTCACTAATCATCAAGCTTTATTATACTTGGTCAATAAACCTTGCAATACAGGACGTCTAGTAAGATGGTTCCTCTTACTAATGGAATATGAATTTGAAGTGGTTGTCAGGAAAGGTAAGACCCACCTTAGGGCAGATCATCTTTCTCATATCACTTCAAGAGAGTCACCGCAAGGAGTTTCAGATGAATTGCCCGATGCTTATCTGTTCAATCTAGAAGTTGTTCCTAAATGGGCAAATAAGTTGGTACCAGTTCTAACCTTTGGACCCGCAAATAAGAATGTGAAAACAAACAAAGATGAAATTGTAAAATCACAAAAATATAAAATACTGGCAGGAAGCATGTACAAACAAGATGCAGAAGGTGTATTAGCTTGTTGTGTTGAGGACGAGGAACATAGTAGTTGGTTACAACAAGCCCATGAAGGATTTCTAGGGAATCACTATTCTAAACAACGAACATTGCAAAATCTAAAACGTTTAGGAGTGTATTGGCCTAGTATAGACAAAGAAATTCATGAGTGGATCTAGAATTCTCCAGTGTGCCAAAAGAGATCCCCTGTGGAGCATGCAAATCTTTATCACATGTCATTAACTCCAGATTGGAGTGCTCCATTGGTAGACTTCATGAGATCAGGAACATTACCTAGAGAGGCTAGTCTCGCAAGAAGACGAAGCATGGAGAATGAGGCTAAAGACTATGCCTTAGTAGGCGATAACCTATACCGAAGAGGCAAGGATGGATACTTAAGACTATGCGTTCACGAATCAGATTATTTGAAAGTCTTAGAAACTGCCCATAGCAGTGTTGCTGGCGGACATTTTGGTCCTGACCGAGTAACTACGACTATTTTATTCTTAGGACTTTGGTGGCCCACTCTTCATATGGATGCACATACCTATGTGAAGAAATGTGACACATGCCAACGTGCCCAGTACCCAATTAGAAAAGATGAGATGCCTCTGAGACCAATGATGGGAGAACGTGCATTCTTGAAGTGGGGTATAGACTTTGTAGGTCCTATCAACCCTCCAGCTAGAAAATCCTATGCCGAATACATTATTGTAGCCACAGATTACCTCACAAAGTGGGTAGAAGTCAAAGCCACAACAAAGAATGATGCTCAAACTACAACTAAGTTTTTATTTCAGAACGTGTTCACTAGATATGGGCTACCAATAGAGTTAGTGAGTGATAGATGCACACACTTCTTGAATGAAGTCATTGAAAATCTTCTTCACGAATTCTTGGTGATACATAAGAAGTCTGCCCCCTATCATCCACAGGCTAACGGACAAGCTGAGAGCACAAATAAGATCCTATGTAATGTACTGACAAAACTAGTAAATAACAAACGCTCTGATTGGGACAAACAACTTCAGCATGTTGTTTGGGCTTATCGAGTTGCCTACAAAACGGTACTCAATGCCACCCCATTTCAGATGGTCTTCGGACAGAATGCGGTGCTACCATTGGACTTCCTAATCCCAACCTTGAAAGTAGCACAAGCATATGATTGGAATGGACATGAATTGTCCTCTAGGATCTTTGATCTAGAATGCTTAGGTGAGACAAGGTTACGAGCGGCGGCAGGCATCTATGCTGCAAAGAAAAGGCAAAAGGCATACTTTGATGCACATATAAAAGATAAAGGATTGAAAGAGGGAGACCTAGTGTTGGTTTATACACTAAAGCAACATGCTCATAAATTGGAAAAAAGAGGATATGGACCCATGATCATTAATAGAATTTCCACTAGTGATGCAGTGCAATTGGCCACACTAGAAGGTGATATCTTGCCCAACTATATCAGTGGTTGTCGAGTCAAGCTATATCAAGAACCTCTTACAGAGGATATGCTAAAGAGACATAACACTGCTGTTAGTCGGCCGCCGGATGGGAAGTTGTAAAGACAGAATCCTTTCAGTTTCCGCACGTACGAAAGGTTGTTACCAAGATTATTGTAATCTTTATAAAGCAATGAAAAAGAGACACTAGGGGATGGTCAGTGAAATCACCAGGCTGTCTGTCTGGGTGATTGTCTGTGACGTGCCGTTGTGACTGTTTTGTTAACTCTGAGTCCTATTGTGCCTTTCTGTTGTGATGTTCTGTGAGTTTTTATTATTCCCATACTCCAGTAATGACAGTTCCAGTATTGTGCGTTTAGGTAATGTTGAGTATTCTGATCTCGTCTCGATCTTGCGTGGTTATCAATACCTGTTCGGTTGGTGAATCTCTGTCTAGTCAGTGAAGTCTGTGTAGTAAATGTAGTGTGTTTAGGAACTCTGAGTCGTATTGTGATTGTTGTTTGTGTTGAAGATCTGCTTTTGTACGGTAGGGATTAAGTTACAGTCAGGTTCGTCTTAAGCTAAGTACGAAATCTTTGTCCCGTAAAGGTTATGACTGTGAGTTGTGTTACGGTAGTTCTTAAATGGTATGCTGATCACTGAGTAAGTCTTACTCGGTGTAGGAATCTACATTCAGTACGGTGTGGTTGAGAATTTTACGTCTTTTTGTGTCTTCGGTTCTGGTTGATTGTCTGTAAGTACTCGGTAAGGGTTGAGTCACTGTATTATCTCTATTGTTACAGTGTTTTATGTTCGAAGCAGTTCTTGAGTTAAATCAAGATCATGTCTGTATTACAATATTGAATAGTCTGGTGCTATAGGTCGAAAGTACCTTAATTGGAATCTGTTCGGTATACTCTAGGAAGTATCCGATCATAGATAATAAGATTGTGAAGCATAAATAGATTCTTTGATAAAGTTCTTGGGCGTTAGTATATTGCGGTGTGAAGTGGGAAATTTGGGAAAATCAAGATCAGGGCCTCTGTCTAACAGACCCCTTCCACTCCCAAGAACCCACTAATTGTTTAAACGCGGCTCTGACGATTAGTACCGCGTTTAACACTGGCGCCGTCTGTGGGAAGGTGGCATCAAAAGTGTTGTCAGCTAACTATGGGAAAGTGGCACCAGATTGTTGTCATTTGTCTATGCAAATGTGGCATCAAGAGTGCTCGTTGATTGATTGTGAAAGTGGTCATAGAATGTGAATCGACCGTAAAGAAGAATAGTACGCAAAGTATTGCAAACATAGTATATGCCGGTTACTCGTTCCGGGAAGTAGAAGCGCAGATAAGTCTAACTCAGTTGTCAAGGAATTGAAGAACGCCAGTAGGGATCCCGGTAGTATTCCGGTAGAACGCACCACGTCCCTGGCAGATTCCGGTGCGATTTCGGTACAGTCTATCGAAGAAATAATAACTCCAGAGTCTACCAAGACGAAGCGTGAAGTTAATTTAACACCATTGGGTCAAGATTCGAATTCGTCTGTGGATAGAAACATATTGGCCAAAGAAATCAGTGGAGGCAAAAAAGCACCTTGTTTGGGTGAAAATTTGACACCTTCCGGTGTTGTTTCGATACCAGTTGCCGAGAGTTCACAGTCTTCCGGTGATGGTTTACCATTTCTTGGTGGATCTTTAGTCCATTCACCGCTATTCGGAGTAAGTACCCCTACATCTGATACCAAGGAAGAAGGTAGCCTGTTCGAAGCCAAAATCAGAAACATACTGAATGATATTGGCAAGCTAGAAAGTGTAGAGACTGACGACACAGATTCAGACGGTTCAGATATTCAGCCTCGGGATACAGAAGATAGTCACAATACCACCGCAAGCACGATGAGTGGGCAACAACAACAACAACAACAGCAGTAGCAACAGCAACATCTATTTCCACCCCGGCCGACTCCAACAGGAGTAACGTACACTAAATTCAGTGGATTCCCAGGTGATGACCCAGACGCTCATGTACGCACATTTGCGATAAGTTACGCAGTGCTCAATCATCCACTTGATCCTTCGTATAAAGCTATTGTATTCCAGTCGACATTGGTTAATGAAGCAGCGAGGTGGCTTACAGAATATGATATTAACCATTTCGGCACCTATGAAGCAGTAAGGGATGCATTTTTGCAGAGATTCAGGCTAAAGAAGAATCCAGCCGAAATTTTTGATTACCTGCAAAACAATAGATAGAAGATGAATCAGACAGTACAGGAATATGCCACCCTATTCAGAACGCATTTGAGGCAATTACCACCAGCACATGCCAACTTACCGGATGATGTCATCACTCAATGGTTTGTCAATGGTTTAACTCCGCAACTTAAACAGATTATGATCATACGCTGTGTGGGAGCTATGATGCTAGATGCGGTGATTACGATGGCTTTGCAGCTGGAAAACAAGGTTGGAGGATTTACAGAAGACCTTGAATGGTTAAAAGCAAGTAAAAATGTTGCAGAAGATCCGACCAGACAGATGTACTGCACCACGTGCAAGAATTTGGGGCATACCAGTGCCACTTGTGCCCTCAACCAGTTGTTTTGTGCTATCTGTAATACGACAGGACATTCCACCGAAAATTGTGCATACAATGCCAAAATGTAGGGAACAACAACAGTAAATGCGATTATACAAGAACTAGGGCAGCCTGCCAATCACTACGTACCTCCTCAAATGAGAAACAACCAGCAGCAGGGATACCGAAATTACAGAGGATAGAGAAATAATAACTACAATGCAAATCGTTGGCAGGAAGGACCAGCACAGGAAAATATTAATTTGCCACAACCTCACTGCCATTTTTGCGGTGAATTTGGCCATTAGAAGATTTTGTAAAGATGCAGCAGAATATGATCAGAGAAAGAAAGAACGGCAGAATCCAATGACTAATATGGTTCATATCACACCAATAGAAACACAAGCTGCAGTAGTTCAGACCAGATCCGATAGGCCGTTACAACCAGAAGCTGAAATATTTGAACCAGACATCCTAGAATAGCAAAGAACATATGACAAGGCTAGTCAGTGGGCCACCTCAAAACCTCCAGTGTTCCCAGATCCTATTCCGGTGACACAAGTACCACTACGAAAGGAAACTGCACAGGAGCAAGAGTCAATTCCCATAACCGACGCATCGTCTTCAGAATCGGTGGAGGATACAAGTCAAGTAAATCAAGCATGGGAAATCTTATCTAAAGTGTCCATTACCCTTCCTCTTGGACAGTTACTTGCACTAGTACCAGGAGTCCGTCAACAATTCCAGCAACAGTTTAGTACTGAATCTGCCTGCATTCCAGCAACGGTAACAGTACAACCAGAAACTGCCTCTACGGTGGATCATTCGGTCCCATTGATTACGGTATGGTACAAAAATCATAAAATTGATCAAGTACTAATTGATGGAGGGTCTGGTGTAAACATTGCTACTGCCGCACTATGTAAAAAGTTAGGATGGACGAGAATTGAACCTGTCCAGTTTTTTGTAAGGATGGCTGATCAGTCCAGAGTCCACCCAGTAGGACTAGTACGAGATGTTCCCATAACTTTACAAGGTACAACATTTAAGATGACTTTTGTCGTCTTAGAACTACCAGAGTCTAGCTTGGATTATAATCTGCTTTTCGGCCGTCCTTGGTTAAAACAAGCCAAGGTGATACAAGATTGGTCTGCACAGGAACTCACTTTCAAAGACAATAATTGTAAATATGTTGTAAAATTAGATGTTATATAGCCTTGTGAATTACATGCGAGACCTTATTTTGTAGAGCCAGTTCATATGTTAGATGGTTTGTCAGACAATGAAGAAGAAGAGTTTTTGAAGAATAACATTGATTTGATCTCCCTAGGGACTGTTGATCTACAATCTGTTGTAGATAATTGGAATCCGGCAGTTTGTACGGTGATGCCTGTGACTGAAGAAGACAAGAAAGAAGATACTACGGCTATAGATGACGCTGATCTACAACAACTATTAAAATCAGCTGATGTTACAGAGAAGTCTCGACAATTCTATGTTCCAGAAGATCAGTTGATCACCTATAATTTAGGAGATGAAGAAAATCCGCGTCTTGTCAAGATAAAGGAAAGCTTACCTGAAGTATTTCAAGCAGATCTGATCCAGTTACTTCGTGAGTTCGCTGATGTTTTTGCATGGGATTACAAAGATATGAAGGGTCTGGACCCTCGCATTTATCAACATAGGGTTATGCTGAAGCCGGAAGCAAAACCAATCAAACAACCCAGCTACCGGATGAATCCAAATTACGCAGCAAAGGTAAAGGCAAAGCTTGATAGGCTACTAAAAGTCGGATTCATAGAGCATCCTGAGTGGATATCACCCATTGTTATCGTCCCTAAGAAGAATAAGCAGTTACGCATATATGTGGATTACCGGAAACTAAATGCCGCTACTGTGCCTGATCCGTTTCCTCTACCTAGGTCAGAATGGATGAGGAAGACATACCAAAAATAGCGTTCATTACCAATTGGGGTGTTTTTGCTTGTACTGTTATGTGGTTCGGATTGAGAAATGCTCCGAGCACTTTCCAGAGGTGTATGCAAGAAATATTCTCCCCTTATCTGACCTCTTTTATGCAAGTATATCTTGATGATTTCTCGTTATTCGGTAAAATGGAAGCACACTTGTTCCATTTACGGTGTTGCTTTGAGAAGTGCAGAGAATACAGACTCTGCCTGAACCCAAACAAATCTGTGTTTGCGGTCTCTTGTGGAAAGTTACTTGGTCAGATTGTGTCTGCACAAGGCATCCAAGTAGATCCAAATAAAATTACAGCCGTGTTAGAAGCACCTGTGCCTACTACACCAAAGGAAGTAATGCATTTCATGGGTCAAGTGAGATGGCATGGTCGTCATTTACGGTGGCTCGCTCATTTAGCCATTCCACTCAATCGTTTAATCACGAGTACTCCTAAACAGTTTGATTGGACTCAAGAATGTCAAACAACATTTGATCGTCTAGAGTGTTTATTAACGCAGGTCCCAATTTTACAACCACCTGATTGGGAATGCCCATTTCATGTTTTTGTAGACGCATCAGATATTGCCATCGGCAGTGTGTTAATGCAACAAACTGATAAGTGGCTCCGGCCTGTTTACTATGCGAGTAGAAGACTTGCTCCTGCAGAAAAGAATTACTCTGTAACTGAAAGAGAATGTCTGGGTTTAGTGTATTCTGTAAAGAAATTCAGACACTATTTACTTGGCCGCATATTTACTTTTCATGTAGATCATGCTGCACTTGTCTATCTGGTATGACAACAACATTTAGGTGGTCGATTAGCGCGTTGGGTTCTACTTTTGCAAGAGTTTGATTTTGAAGTAATCCATTGGCCCGACAGTTCACATGCATTAGCAGATTTCCTTTCTCGCTTAGATTTCGGTGAAGCTCCGGTCGGTGTAGATGACACCACACCAGCGATTTATGTTACTGAACCAACTAATGGTGAATATGCAGAACCACCTATGCCATCTACATATTACGATCAGATATTAACTTTTCTTACTGATGGATATATTCCTGCGCAAACCTCTCCTGCAATGCGTAGAAAGATTGCAGTGTACAGTCGTAGATTCCGGTTAATTGCTGGAGAATTATACTATATGGATCACACTGGAATTTTACTTCGTTGTATTCCTCCGCATGAAGTTAACTCAATCATTATTCTGGCTCACTCAATTCCTTCCGGTGGACACTTTGCAGCAGATTTAACGCACCGAAAAATTCTGCAAAGTGGACTTTGGTGGCCTACTATGTACATGGATGTATCTCAGTTTGTCAAACAATGTGATACTTGTCAACGGTCTGGACAGCCTCTACAACGGCATTTTTTCCCTCTCCAACCTGTCTTGCCGTTGGAGCCTTTTCAGAAGTGGGGCCTAGATTTTGTTGGACCTATTACACCTCCAGCCATACTCAGTAATAATTGTTATATTCTAACATGTACAGATTATGCTACCAGATGGGCAGAAGCATGGGCTTTAAGGTCTGCCACAGCTGTTTTGGTGGCAAAGTGTCTAATGAAAGATGTTTTCCCGCGTTTTGGCTTACCTCTGGAGCTTGTTACAGATCAAGGCACGCATTTTGCTAACAACTTAATGACAGTACTCACCCATTCTTTTCAGATTATGCATAAATTTAGTTCTCATTATTATCCTCATGCCAATGGTTTGGCTGAGAGTACAAATAAAACCCTGTTGAATATGCTTCAAAAACTGATTCTGGAATCACCGGAAAGGTGGGATCAACTATTACCTGCAATATTATGGGCGTACCGGACTACCTACAGGGTAGCAACAGAACTAACACCTTTCAAATTGGCTTATGGACTGGAAGCCATAGCACCAATGGAGATTGTTGTGCCAAGTTTACGTATAGCCATCACTCAGAAACTACTACCTGAAGAATCTCTGTCATTTCGGTTGGATACACTCAGAGAACTAGATGAGCATCGATGGCAAAGTTTTCTGACTATTCAGGAAGTCTAGTTAAGACAAGCACGAACACATGACCGATATCTAAAAACTCCAGTTTTTTCGGTGGGGCAGCTTGTACTCTTTTACAATGCAAAATCGAATAGCTCTGCTGGAAAATTAAAGTTACGATGGTTTGGTCTCTACCGGATTTTTGAATAGGTGGGCCCAACCACTTTTCGGCTGACTACTTTGACCGGAATTCCTCTTCCAAAGGTGATAAATGGTTCAAAGTTGCGGCCGTATCAACAAGCATCCGATCCACACTGAACGTTCGGTAGATTGGCCACGTATTTTGCGTTTCCTTTTCTTTTCTTTCCTTTGCTTTTGTTTTTTGCACACTTAATAAAATAAGTCTGTAAATATCCTCGTTTTGATATATAATTATGACTAACAGCTGCCCTGCCTTATCGATTCCGCTCTTGCATGCCCACCAAAGTTATGAGGTTATCAGCTCAATATCACGCGATGGTTCACGAATTTAATTGCTTCTCATTACCGAGTATCTACTTAACCTTTTTCCTTTCATTGTTACTCGCTATTGCGTTTGCGTGATTTGTGTGCTTGTGCTATCTGTATACCCTGTGCTCTGTGTGTTGTGATTGTTTTTAGTGTGTGCGCCATGGAAGCTCTGGAAAACTTCGCCACTTTCCATGACGGACTCCCTGCTGATGTAGGTGAGTTCCTGCGCAACCGTGGGTTGGCCAATTTCGCTGAACTGCCTTGGCATTCAGTGGATTGTCACCCGTTCTATGCTCAAATAATCGCCGCCATCGCTACCACACCTGCCACCGAGTAGAGTTGGCCTATCACTGGCCTACCATCCCGTACCGTAATCACTTTCCAGGCCTTTGCTGATGCATTCCGACTCCCTTGGCAAGGATGAGAGAATGGCCCAAATTTACCAATAGATCCCATGATCCAACTATTCCCTAGATACTCCTCGAATGAATACGCAATCCTCTGTCGCCCTGAACCTGAGAGATCCGTGCTACAGTTCTTAGTAGCCATTCTTAATCTGCAGAAACAAACCTATGGCATCTCTCGGCCTTTCTATTCGGCAATAGATTTGGCTGCGAGAGAGCCTATAAATTTTGCATCCTACTTCTTTCGCCGCATTCACAAAGAATGTGTATCAATTATCAAACAGGTTAATAAGGGTGATATGCCAAGGTACAGACTACCGAACATCATATCCTTTCTATTTCCGGCTATTCTAGCAGCACAGCCATCACCCCGAGGACCCATTCTACGCCATGAAGAATCTGCACAAATATTAGAAGACGATGAAGAAGAAGACGAAGAGATTTTCCACCTTCTCCGTCAAAAAAGAATCAGGATAAGTTCATCCGATAGTGAAGTACAGGGGTCAGCCGTAAATGATAAGGCAGACGACAAAGAAGAAGAAGCGAACGAAGAAGACACATTTCACGACACCGCAACCTCCATGCATCACGAGTCATCAGCACAGTCCTCTTCAGAGCAGCAACAAGAACAGCAGGCTACCACCGATTCGGAAACAAGCTGCCGGCCCTGATGACACTACACAACCCACCGAAAAGGTAATCAACGAAACTACTAGTCTTCCTATTCATCCACCCGAACCTCCAACAGAACCCATTGTTCCTAGCCCACCCATTGAACCCACTGCTTCCTCGTCATCTTCACCAAACTACTCTCCACCGAACTCCCAACAACTACTCACCGCTTCTTCATCTCAGCCCCGTTCTCAAGCTCCGATTCCTTCAATCCCATTACTTTCTGAGTTAGCATCCATGGGTCAAATGCTGATCCACTTATCACAACAATTACCTGTGCAAATGAAGCAAGTAACAGATAACATCCGAGATGACTTTCAACACAAAGTGGATATGCTAGAGGCAGACATCACTCCTCTCCAGGAAGAATTACAGGTAGTCAAGGCAGAAAATCACGCGTTAAACGGACGAATTCAGGAGTTGCAAGACAGACTTGTACAACAGGAAATAATTATCAATCAAAGAGATGCGGCTCTGGAAGCAATCCAAGAGAAGAATGAATTACTAAGTGTTGCAGATGCAGAGATAGTCAACTTGAAGCAGATAGTCCAAGACAAAGAAGATGCATGAGTAGCTTTAGGGAATCTGTTAGAAGAAACAAGACAGACGCTAGATGAAATGATACAACGAGGCCAAGAGCAGCATGATCTAGCTATGAAAACTGCCGAGGAACTCCAGAGATGCAAGACAGATTTATATGAAGTAAACAGTATCCTCAAACGTACATTGATCGTGGAAGCTCAACTACAAAAAGTGATAGCAGATCTTCGAAGAGAAAGGGATGCCTACTCCAGGACAATCCAGTTTCAAAACCAGGAGATAGAAAGAAGGGAGAACCAGCTCGATGCTCAGAAAGATAGAATAGCCAGAATGGAAAAGCAAGTTGCAGAAATGAGAGTATCCAGGGATGCGGCACTAGCAAACGATTTTTATCTCCAAGAAGCTTTTCTGCAGACACAGACAGAAGTTTTGCTGACCGAAGTCATTTCATTAAGTTCTGTACGAACAGATGCCCAATTAGTAGAACCAGATACTTTAAAACAGATGTTAGAAGCTTTAAAGAAGAAAATAGCCCGAACTTTTAGATTAGCAAGATCCATGTACTTAGAAGGTATAGTCGATGAACAATGAGTTCTTACTTTTGATATACCTGCGGGTTCGAGTCCACCGTGCGTGCCAGTGTTAGTCGGCCGCCGGATGGGAAGTTGTAAAGACAGAATCCTTTCAGTTTCCGCACGTACGAAAGGTTGTTACCAAGATTATTGTAATCTTTATAAAGCAATGAAAAAGAGACACTAGGGGACGGTCAGTGAAATCACCAGGCTGTCTGTCTGGGTGATTGTCTTTGACGTGCCGTTGTGACTGTTCTGTTAACTCTGAGTACTATTGTGCCTTTCTGTTGTGATGTTCTGTGAGTTGTTATTATTCCCGTGCTCCAGTAATGCCAATTCCAGTATTATGCATTTAGGTAATGTTGAGTATTCTGATCTCGTCTCGATCTTGCGTGGTTATCAATACCTGTTCGGTTGGTGAATCTCTATCTAGTCAGTGAAGTCTGTGTAGTAACTGTAGTGTGTTTAGGAACTCTGAGTCGTATTGTGATTGTTGTCTGTGTTGAAGATCCGCTATTGTACGGTAGGGATTAAGTTACAGTTAGGTTCGTCTTAAGCTAAGTACAAAATCTTTGTCCCGTAAAGGTTATGACTGTGAGTTGTGTTACGGTAGTTCTTAAATGGTACGCTGATCACTGAGTAAGTCTTACTCGGTGTAGGAATCTACATTCAGTACGTGGTTGAGAATTTTACGTCTTTTTGTGTCTTCGGTTCTGGTTGATTGTCTGCAAGTACTCGGTAAGGTTTGAGTCACTGTATTATCTCTGTTGTTACAGTGTTTTGTGTTCGAAGCAGTTCTTGAGTTAAATCAAGATCATGTCTGTATTACGATATTGAATAGTCTGGTGCTATAGGTCGAAAGTACCTTAATTGGAATCTGTTCGGTATACTCTAGGAAGTATCCGATCATAGATAATAAGATTGTGAAGCATAAATAGATTCTTTGATAAAGTTCTTGAGCGTTAGTATATTGCGGTGTGAAGTGGGAAATTTGGGAAAATCAAGAACAGGGCCTCTGTCTAACAGACCCCTTCCACTCCCAAGAACCCACTAATTGTTTAAATGTGGCTCTGACAGTTAGTACCGCGTTTAACAATTGCTAAGAAGTGAAAAGAAGAAGAGTTAAGGGTTAGAGAAGAAGCACATGCAGAGGCTAGAGAACACATTAGGAGAAATAAGTTAAGACGCCTAGGCCTAGATGTCAACCCTGAGGCCCCAAGATACCACATGGCCATGTGTCAAACATCAAGTGCAAAGGCTTCTCAAATAATTGACCGACGTCCATTTGTAAACATCGCAGTGGGACAAGGGAAGAATGCAAGGACTGTGAGAGCATTGATTGACTCAGGTGCAACAACTAGTGCAGTTAGACTTTCATACTGCCAAGACCTACAAGTGAACATCAAGCCCATAGAAGCCTATCTCATAGGTTTGGGAGGTGTGGAAACCCCTTGTTTGGGCGAGATGGAGCTTCCCATTTATCTTCAAGATGTTTCAATGAGTGTCAAAATGCTAGTGTGTGCAGATGAGGACCTTATAGAACCACTTGTCCTGGGTCAAGATTGGATTTATGACCATGCAATCAACTTGAACCTAAGAAGTCAAATCCTTCAAGTTTGGGCACATGAACAATGTATTACATTAGAATTAGACAATTGCATGCTCACAAATAGAGAGGTCACACATTCTCTTAGTTCTTCCAAAACTAATCTTCGCAAAGAAAATATTGTGTGTGTCACTAACCCTACGAAGCAAAAGGACTCAATCATGGAAGCACAATCTCAAAGGCCAGCAAACCTCTCTTCTTCTTTACATACTAATGCAAGTGTCACTCGACCAAAGAGGCAAACAAAAATGACATCTGCTATATCAACTAGAGAGACATAATTCAAGAAGAAAGAAGCTCAGGGCATGAAGCAGATTTGGGTACGAAAAGGAGAACAACCACCACCTTTGCCACAATCCTTCCCAGTCAGGCAAGTCAACCATGCTAAAAGAAACACCAAGAAACGAGGACCAACTCAATCCTACAGTCTTCGACAAATTTGGGTACCAAAGCAATTGATGAAGGCCGACCATAATCACATACAAATTTGGGTGCCAAAGAAATTAGCTGCAATTCAACAAGGGCGATTGCAAATGTGGGTACCCAAGGCACTCTTACATGCACAAAACAATATGATCTCCTTCACAAGAAAAATCTCAGCAAAGAAACCACGGAGAAGCACGAGTCAAAACCATGAAATGAGACCAATAGAAAATAAATTCATCTCCTTACTGGTAATAAAAAGACAACAAAAAAGGGTATGGGTGTGGAAGCCAAAAGAATCAGTAGCTTCCGCAAAGCCAAAGAACCAACCACGCTGGATACCAAAGTTCTGAAACCACCCAAAGATAAAGAGGACAGATCCTATGTCTATAGGGCCAAATACTATCCTGAAATGGGTCCCTATAAGAAGGATTACATCATTTCAAAATCCATTGGCTACCTCCAACAAAAACTGCATCAACGTCCATCAATAGCATTGAAAGCCTCTGCGTGCAGCAACTATGTCCCTTTGGCATAACCTTGTCTTTTGCACCATTCAGTTCATGCATTTCCAAAGTATGCATCAATATACGCCCACATTACAAGGCCGTGCATAGACACAAGTGAGAATCCCAGGCACATGACATACACTCGAGATATGTAAAATATTTTATTGATACTAACATCTTTCTTCTTGTTTTGTGACCTTGTTCAGAAAAAAAAAGAAAAAAAAAAGAGAGGAAGAAGATGACAGAAAGAATGGGATTGTGTGTTTGACGAATCCCCAATGTGAACCATAAAAAACGAAAGACAAGCTGATGGTGAATCACCATGATGGAAGTAAAACACGAAGAGTTGAAGATCGATGGAACTTTCACCATGGTAAGAATTGTATGCTTCAACAACAACATAACCATGATCGATTAGGAAACCTCTTTGTCGGCATACCCTTGAGCACTTAGCTCAAGACCCAACTTCTTGCACCATAATTCCTCCAATGCATTTCCCAAGTATGCATGCATAGGGCTACATTACAAGGCCGTGCACAAGACACATTCTTCTTCCAACCCAGGCACTAATGCACTTACCCATCAGTCATTATGGGTCCCGATTACTTGGTATGGAAACTAGGGAATCCATCTTTTGAAGAACTAGAGGACATCACGGTGACAACAACAAGAGCCAGGAAGCAATCCACCATGAGAGTTGCTCATAACCACATTGACAACCTCTTTTGAGTAGCTCACAATCTTTGGAAAGCTCACAAAGACACCATCCAATTGGAATACAAGGAAGAAGTACATACAAAGGATGTAGTGACAAAATGAAGAACCCGACAACTGCCCAAGCTACAAGTGAAAGATGGACCACTCTTGTGGATACATGATGGACAGTATCTCTCCACACACTACATGGAAGAACCACTACAACAAGGGTCTGTCTGGGATGACAGACTCTAGAGAGGGGGGAGTGTTGATAGTCAAGGTCACACACAAGCATGGAAGCGCATCAATGAAGTGGACACACAAGAAGAAGGAGCATGTAGGGAGCTCCAAAGAAGCACATGTCAAATTTTTTGAAGAAATCCCTATAAATATAGTGACTTTTAGAAACCATTGTAAATACCATTTTCTATTTTTACAACTCCATTTTGTTCAAGCCAAGGAGTCCTTGAGCTTGAGGAGTATTACAAGTAGCATCTTACCAATTTTCATATTTTTTAGATTTCGTATGAGTCCCCAAATAAGCCTTGGAACCTATTTTTTAATTAGGCCGGACACTAGGTCTGGACATGGCCAAAACTACTCAAAAAACTATAAAAAGGGTTGGAGAGCTCATTTTTGAGGGGCTTGTTGTAGATTTTAGCTTTGTAAGAGAGTTCTATTGTAATCAAAGATCTTCCATTGTTCCACTCTTAGCTCTTACCTTGTGCATGTGTGTGTGTATGTGTGTGCATGCTTGTGTGCTTTCACTCACGCACTTGGGCATTTCACTTGCTCACGATCTTCATACCGGTCCTCACGTCTCCACGGATTGACATTTATGAGGTGAAGCTCCTCACTTTGGTACTCACCATTGTGCTAGAGTGACACATGTGTATAGTGAAGGCATATTGCCCTTGGCATTCCTGTATTTCACAAAGTAGGGGTAGAACTATTCGAAAGCATAACAGTGGTGATGGTCAAGATTTAGCAGGAAAACTAAGTATTAATAAGATTGATCAAAAAATTTAAAGATCTTTTCATTGCGCTAATTGGCAGTCCATTTACTTTTGATCTTGTTGTTTTCCAAGACAACAATCCTATGATGTCTGAATGGAGGGCTCCTCTTCTTACAATTACATATTCATCTGCCTAATTGACCAAGGGATTTATCGATTGACCAATCTTTTGGATGGTAATCAAAGTTGTCCGCACATCTTTCTTTCCAAATCTTCCAAAGCACTTCCTCCTCATGCCATTCCATAAAGAAGAAGAGCATCCTATCGTGTCTTCGAGCAATGCGTCCTTCCAGTTGGTTTGACATTGTAAACTCAAAATCATGTCAAGAGCCAACTAGAATGAGTGACTTTTAGGGCACAGAAAGAAGAGGTGACCAATGTCCTCCCTACCACAGAGGCAATGTTTACACCATTGAGGGGCCCCGCAAATTTTATTACCTTTGACATTGATCTAGATTCCCTTGTGGAGAATTTTCCACATAAGAAACGACTTTTTATTCTCGATGAGAGGATGCCACAAGTCCATAGACTTAAATTGCCATCTGATACAAGTCTAGTTAATGCACCATTTGCTATTAATAGAGATATGCAAGTCCAAAGGCTTCTTGACACTCATCACCTTATCCAATTTGTTGTCATTGATCCATCTTAACCCTTCAATTTGTTAGGGATCATGTCCCTAACAAATTGATCCATCTTAACCCTTCAATTTATTAGGGATCATGTCCAAGAAGGAGGTGAGCCTTTGAATTATCCCACGAATTGATTCTTTGTCTTAATAGGCACCAATCTTCATAATCAACTCTCCTAGTTGGGTCTATGTCCTCAAATCTAATTCAATGTCTTCTCTCTTTGATTCCCCTAATAAGAAACTGAATAGAATCATTCTGCCTAACCCCAACAGTGCACTTCCAATCCTCATTGACCTTAGTGTACGGTTTGATCTTGTTTCAACTCCTCAACATGGACGATACTAAGTTTGAACCCTTGGGAATCATTGAAACAGAGAAAACAACGAAGTGAACAGATCAAGTTCCTTCCACCTATGAGTGCTTTTATATTGTTGCAAGACAAAAGAAAACGAATTAAGAGGCAAAAAAACTACAATTACCCCCATGAAGGTTTGAGAGAGACCCATGGAGGAAATAGAATGGATCTATAAACTCTCATCACATAAGGCTCTCCATCATATAGTTTATTTGTGAGCATATCCAAGTCGATTGCGTTTAAAAAAAGATTGAAATTAGCTCCATTTGCATGTGATTTTATTGGTACAATCATGGATCTTGAGATAATTATTTTGATCATTCTCATTTATATATCCATATATTCTCTTGGAATCAAGGACTTCCTTTTATTCACATATGTTCTCCTCTCTCACTAAATGGATGTGCTAGTTTAGTATACTCGACTTTGGAGATAAACTTCACACATAAGAAATGTAAGCTCAAGAGGAACGCATTAGTTTTCTTCTACATATGACGAATAGTAAAATATTTTATTACATCCAAAAGCAATTATATGCGCCATTATATTCATCCAAAAGGACTTTCTTTTGAGATTAAAGGATAGGTGTGGATCTCTCGAAGAGCGAATTGGAAAACTAAGCATCTAGTAAACTACGAGAAAGAAGTTCATAGAAAAAAAAAATTATACTCATAAATGAAATAATAAATAAAAAATAGATGGGAGAGTATTGTGATGACCCTGAGCACTCACTTGTTCGGTTGGGGCTCTAGCTTCTTAGGTTGGGGTGAGGGTTCAACCCTTACATGCTGCATCGATACACATGCTCACTTGTGTAGTGAGATGTTTAAAACCAACCCCTTTGGATACTTTAGGGCATCTTTGGGTCTCAGGAATTCCAAAGATGCCCTCGTTTGGGTTCCAAACGAGCTTCAAGAAATTCAGCTCCATTCCTCTAGTTTGGCCTTAGGGTTATCCCTTGGCAATTTCTACTTTAGCAGGCCCTTGAGCTTTGTATCGTAGTATATTCTAGGCATTCAACCCTTGCTTTGTGGGATCCACTAGGTCCCATGTATGCTATGCGCATTTTCATTGGAATTTCAAATTGATTCAAGCTAATCCGAAAAGAGTGGATCTCAATTATCAAGCTTGCTTCAAAAAATAAAGAATTTACTTAATCCCATATACCCATTCAAGTTTTGTCATACTTTCCATGTATTATATAGGCTTGAAAGTGTCCGAGATTATGGTATTTCTATAGGTCTTGTTTGAAATAGTGAAAGCATATTGCATGAAATCCCAAGTGTCTAAAAATGCTAAAACATTGTGGTAGTGATGTGTGTTAACTTACTTGAATCTAGTCAGACACATTTTTGCATAGTTCGAATACAATATCACAATGCTTGTGGAGGCAATTTCATCTTTTTGTGCCAAACATATATACAATTTTTTTTTTGCCAATACAAGCGCCTCATTTTTCTGCATTATGGTACTTTAGTCAATGGCCATGGCTAAAAGCAATAATTTATTCGGCATATGTAGGATTTTGAGCACAAGTTGGATGGTACCAATTATGCATTATGGGCATATATGATGTGTCATGTATTGGTAGCAAAAGGACCATGGAATATTGTGCAAGGTGTTGAAAAACATCCTACTACACTTGCAAATATAGTTATTGAAGGTGATGAAGATGGCATAGAAGATGACGATTTTCAAGTTCATGTTCATGTTGCGGTTCCTGCTTCACCTACAGTAGAGAAACTTCGTTGTGATGGCAGAGATGCTCATGCATATGCATTCATAGTTTTTTCTATCAAACATGCCATTATCCCTCACATTCACTCTTGCAAAATAGCAAAGGATGCTTGGGACACACTTACCACTTTATACTATGCAAGAAATGAGGCTCGTGTTCCTTAGCTTCGAAAACAGTTGGAGAGTGAGCATATGAATGAAGGAGATTCTATGGACATTTTTTTGACAAAGATCAAAGATTTTAAGGAGCATTTGATTTTTGTTGATGGTCTTGTCAGAAAGTTCACTTGTACAGATTGTTCTGATTGGTCTTCCATATTCATATAAGAGTTTTGCTTTATCTACTCTTGGATTGATGATGAAAGGCAATCCAAATGGCTTAACATTTGAGGAGTTTGTCTTTTTTTGTTGCAAGAAGATCAGTCCAGACATAAAAGATCCATCATGCATGTAGGAGATCGACCTTTCTTATCTAGCCAGAAGAGCAAAGGTAAATGGAGCTCATCTACTAGTAAACAAAAATCTGCTAATTTTACACATTCAAAAAAGAAGACAAAGACGATAAGAAAACAGAAAAGCATAAATTGTTTTGCAAATATTGTAAAGGAATGATCATGTCAGAAAGAGTTGTCAAAAATAGCTTGCAAAAGAGACAAAGAAAAAAGAGGTTAGAATGGTTGTTGCAGAGGCATCTACACCTAAAACAGAGTCTCCTAATCTTATGTAGAATGGAGAATGGGCATTTACTATTGTTTGCAGTTACGAACCATCTTCTCAAGAATAGTGTATGTCTGCAATAGACTCATATGTTTGGTACTTTGAGAGTGGGGCAACCAAACATATTACCTCGCAGTGTAGTTTCTTTAGTTCACTTGAGCCTGCCCCTAGAGGGAATACTATCACATGTGCTAACAACTCCTCTTATCCTGTAATGGGAGTTGGTAAGATCATTTTGACCATTTCTCATGGTATTTCTTTCACATTGTCAAATGGTAGCTTACTTGTTCTCAATCTTTCAATAGTATTAAGGTATAATTTTTTATTTTCTATCTATTTATTTATTTATTTATTTATTTTCATTCATATCACCTTTTTTCATGAACTTATAGGTTACTATTTGAAAAGTTTTTACCAAGCAAGAATATTCTTCCTACATCAGATGATGAAATGAAGAAGATAATCAACAATCTTGGTATAGATTATCAGTGTATACATGCATGTCCTAATGATTGTCTTTTATGTAGAGATGAATATGTAGACTCTTTGACATGTCCAAAATATCAATCTCCTTGATATAAGGACGAAGCGTGTAAATCCCAAAAAAGGTATTGAGACATTTTCCATTGGATCCACGAATTACACATATATTTCAAAGCCTTGATTTATCAAAGCTTTTGACATGGGGATTTGATCATAAAAGTACTAATGGAGTAATGAGAATTCCAACAGATAGTGTAGATTTTCAACATATTGATTCTAGATGGCCTGATTTTACATAAGATCCATGCAATCTAAACTTAGGAGTTGCATTAGATGGGATTAATCCATTTTCGATGAAATCTCATAAATGGTCAACATGGCCAATGGTAGACATCAACTACAATCTCCCACCATACCTTAGCATGAAAGTGGAACATTTAATGCTTTCACTTTTAATCCAGAGAAAAAGATAAGTTAAAGACATGAATATATATCTTGCTCCTATCATTGACAATCTCCAAGAGTTATGGAGAGGTATTAATGTCATTGATGTATCAAAAATCATTAATCAAAGACACATTATGGTTTGTGGAATTGTGGCTTTGAATATTCATGATTTTCTAGGATATGTTGTCTGTTCAGATAATGATGTAATTTTTTTATTTAATATGTATACAACTATATGTGAGTTAATCTAATTATATTTTTATGGTTTTCATGATGCATGAATATCTCTTATGGGATATAAAGCTTGTCCTTATTGTGGTGATTGGTTGAGATTAGTTTATAGTAAGAATCTTAATAAAAATATTTATCTTCGACATCGATGGTTCTTGCCTAACAATCATCCATTAAGATGCAAAAGAGAAGCGATACATTTTAATGGAAAGATTGAAACAAGTCAGTGTCCAAAACCAATGACACCTATGGATTGGTATCGAAAATGGATAGATAGGCCTCTTATAGATCCATAATCCAAAATCTTCAGTGATGATGAAGATTATGAGAATGTAAAGATTAGAAGTTAAGGAAAATTGGTGCTAGTAGAGAATTCTATCAATATGGTATTCTTTGGAGTATTGGAAAGAGTTAAAGATATGTCATCTTCTTGATCCATATTCAAGATTATTGGTTATTCATTATGGCAACATCTTCTTGGATTAAAAGACACAATAGCATCAAGAAATAATTTAAAGGATCAAAACTCAAAACCAAAGTTATGGCCAATTTTTGATAGAAATCTAGGGCGTCGGCGATACTCCTCCGGTCACAGTCTCAGAATCACACGAAATTTGGTGAGCATACTCAGGGCGATTAGTTCACTTGTGCAGACTGTTTTGAATGGTCTTCCTAATTCATCTCAGAGTTTTGCTTATACTCTTCATTTGATGATGAAAGATAATCCAAAGTTCACTCGAGCCTGCCCTTACAAGGAATACTATCACATGTGCTAACAACTCCTCTTATCCTATCATGGGAGTTGGTAAGATTATTCTGACTACTACTAATGGTAGTTCTTTCACTTTGTTGAATGCTTTATTTGTGCAAGGGATCAAGAAAAATCTGTTATCAATTTTTGCATTAGCCAAGATTGGCTTGGTTGTGAAATTTGTTGATGACATATGGACAATTCATGATCTGTCAAATGGCGATATGATTATTTCTTCTGGCATTTTATGTCGTGGGCTATATAAGCTCATAGACTATGAAAAATCTATGAATGATTCCACATGTGTAGTACATGATTCTCAGGCTATGTCAGATGCAAAGCTTTGGCATGCATGCTTTGGTCATCTGAATTTTTCTGGTTTGCTATGCCTACAAAAATCTAAAATTTTGTCCTCTTTGCCCAAACTTGAGGCACCCAAAAAACATGTTTGTGAAGGCTGTATTTTGGGCAAAATGCTGCATTCCTCCTTTCGAAAAGATGGTTCAATTTGGGCTACTCAGAAATTGTAGCTTGTACATAGTGATGTCTGTGGTCCCATGCAGACACCTTCTTTTGGGGGCAATTGACCTATGTTTTGGTTGTTGCTACTGTTCAGGGCTGAAACCAAGCTAAGGCAGTACCCTTGAGGGTCAAACTAAATGCCTCAAACTAGGTGAACAATTCCTCGACCTTTTCAGCTCTTAACACTTGTTTGAACTCAACGACATGATCATAAGGATCTCCTGACCCATCAAAGTAGTTTTTCATTGTCTTGACCACTTGAGAGGGTCGTAGGGTTCTTGGGTACTCACGAGGTCTAGGCAATGGAAAATCATGTTCATCTCTTTGATGAGTATGCACTCTATGTCTCTCTCTTTCAGGTCTTTTGCCTTCAAATCCTGATTTTTCTCTGCCCACACTGTGTGAAAAGCTTGCCTCAGGTCTCTCTCTAGCTCTTTCCCTCTAGTTTTCATGAGCCTGGGATGATCCTGCTCCTTGGAGGCCATGGGAAACATTAGATCTTGGTGAAGGAAAAATCAATTCACCTTGCTAAGTGTATGCATGCTTGCCATGTTTTGCTACCAAGAATATTCTCTCTGATGTGTTATCTAGATAGAAAACTTTGCCTGTTATCTTAGGATCTTTGAACTCGTAGTTGGTGACTTCACCAATTTTGCTAAAATAGGCAATGCCTGAGCTACTTGTGGGCCTCTCCATGTTAAAAGACATCTTTGAATCACTTGTTTCTGAACTTAGCATGTAGGGATAATTACTAAGTTGCAATCCCAAAAAATATGATCTTGATTGAGAATCACATTTTTGACACACCTTGAAGATCACGATCTTGATTGAGAATCGCATTTTTGAACAACTCAAAAATCACAATTTTGAGTGCGAATCATGTTTTTGAAAATCACAATTTTGACTGAGAATCACGTTTTTGAAACACCTTGAATATCGTGATCTTGAGTGAGATTCATGTTTTTTAGAAACCTTGAAAATTGCGATTTTGACTCAAAATCCCGTTTTCTTGAAGATCACGGTTTTTTTTAATGGCTTGAAAATTGTGATCTTGAGAATGACTTGAAAATCGCGCTTTCTCGAAGATCATGTTTTTCTTAAAAATCGTGTTTTTTTGAAAATGGCTTGAAAAATCGTGATTTTGGGAATGACCTTTAGATTGCATTTTGCCTAGAAATCGTGTGAGTGCTATGCAATAAAAAATGGACTCCATACATAGGAATGGTACTTGGGAGTTATGTGAATTGCCAAAAGGAAAGAATGTCATTGGTACAAAGTGGGTTTATAAGATTACGAGAAAATTTGATGGTAGCATTGATCGCTACAAAGCTAGATTGGTTGCCAAAGGATATGCGCAACAATATGGCATTGATTATGAGGAAACATTTGCACCTACTTCACGCATGACTACCATTCATACCATGGTTGCATTGGCTGCCCATCGAGGTTGGAAAGTGCATCAGTTGGACATGAAGATAGCCTTCTTGAATGGTGATTTGCAAGAAGAGGTTTATTTGAAGCAACCTGTTGGATTTGCTATGAAAGGGAAAGAGCATATGGTTTGTTGCTTGCATAAAGCGTTGTATGGTCTCAAGCAAGCTCCACGTGCATGGCATGACAAAATCCATAAGCACTTGATTGCTTTTGGCTTCACATGTAGTCCGATTGAAAGCACACTCTATGTACGCAAAAATGGGGCTGATCTTATAGTGCTTGTTCTTTCTGTCGATGACATACTCTTGACGTTCATGTGATGCAAAACTTGACATTCTTATGGCTGATTTGCAACATACTTTTGATCTCACTAATCTTGGTCTTTTGAGCTACTATCTTGGCATCCAATTTGTATCCGTTGAGGGGGGAATTGTTATGCATCAAGCAAAGTATGTTGAAAAACTAATTCAGCGTTTTGACTTTGAGGATTGCAAGCCAGTTTCCACACCAGTTGAGACAAGATTCAAGTTCTCAATTGAGGATTCCAGTGATGCATTTGACACTTCTCTTTATCAACAAGCTGTGGGATGCCTTATATATGCATGCAACACAAGGCCGGATATACAATATGCAGTTTCCCAATTGAGTCGATTCATGCATAGCCCTGGCACTAAGCATTGGCAAGCAGTGAAACGTGTGTTTAGACATCTTTGAGGAACTTTGAGCTTAGGTCTCTTTTATGGAAGAGATATTCAGCCATGCTTGCATGCTTTTACAGATAGTGATTGGGCTGGTTGTTATGATACTCGCATGTCCACTAGTGGTAATTGCTTTTTCCTTGGAGACTCATGCATATCTTGGTTAAGTAAGAAGCAACCTATAGTGGTGACATCAAGTTGTGAAGCTGAGTACATGACAATTTTCACAGCTATAGAGGAGTGTATATGGTTGAGACGCCTATTGATGGATCTTTGCATGGAGATTGATGCTTCTACGCATATTCTCACTGATAGTCAAAGTGCTTTGGTTGTTGCACGAAACCCAGTGTTTCATGCACGGACCAAACAGATTGAGGTGCATTATCACTATGTGAGAGAGCGCCTTCATGTAGGAGATATTGATTTGGTATATGTGCCTACACAAGATAATGTGGCACGCATATTCACCAAAGCTCTTCCATGGGAAAAGTTTGAAGCTTTTTGCAAAGCTTTAGGCTTATTACCTTGTGGGGGCTGATCTGTCACTCCCTGTATGTGTTCACATCATTCACTCCAGGGGGGTTTGTTACACTTATGTGTTCCTTGAGTAGCTTTGATGTGAACCTTTTCGCTATACATGGGCACTTTTTACTCTAGTGCTAGCTAGAGGTTTTTTCCCCATGTTATCACTGTTGATATATTTAGGTAGTGATGGGTGTGAACACTCTAGGACTGCCGGGGCACTTTTTTCCATTTTTAGGAGGTTTTTTTTCCCCGGCTTGAATATACACCTATTGCCCTAATGGGCTACTTATCTTTGTACATTCTCTAGTAATACATTCAGTATTGTGTGTTGTGCTCCAAGCTTCTTCTTCTTCCTTGTGCTGTTCGTGTGCTTCTGCAAACGTTTAACTCCATTAATTGGTATCAGAGCAGGTCGTTGCTTCATCTAGGGCGCCATCGACACAACTCTGATTGCAGTCTCAGAGTCGCGTGAATTTTGGTGAGCATGCTCAGCGTGTTTTTGGAGCTCGTTTCGGCCTCCGAACGCACTATTGCAGTGCTTGTGCAGGCTATTTTATCTTTTTGTGCCAAAGGTATATACCAGTTTCTGTTTGTCAATATAAGCATCTCGAAGTCTACTACGAGTCTAGCGGAATTCGTCTGGGCAATTCTGTTCAACTTTTTGAGATATAGTCAATTTTCTGCATCAAGGTATTTTAGTCACCGGTCATGGCTGAAAGCAGTGATGTATTCCGTATGTTGGCTGTTGAGGATAAGTTGGATGGTACCAACTACCCGTTATGGGCTTATATGATGCGACATGTGTTGGTTGCAAAAGGATTGTGGAACATTGTGCAGGGTGTCGAAACATCCTATCACACCTACAACTTTTACAATTGCAGGTACTGAAGCTGATGTAGAAGGTGTCGAAGATGATGATATTATGTAGATTCCTGTTCGCGCTGCGGTTTCTACTGCACCTACTGTAGAGCAGATTCGCTGGGATGGCAGAGATGCCCAAGCAAATGCATTGATAGCTTTGTCTGTCAAACGTGTCATTATTCCTCACATTCGCTCTTGCAGAACAACTAAGGATGCTTGGGATACACTTACCACATTGTACCAAGTTAGGAATGAGGTTCATGTTGCTTACCTCCGAAAACAATTGGAGAGTGAGCACATGAATGAAGGTGATTCTATGGACAATTTCCTAACAAAGATCAAAGACTTAAAGGAACAGTTGATTTCTGCTGATGAGGTTATACCAGATAGCTCACTTGTGCAGACCGTTTTGAATGGTCTTCCTGATTCATATCAGAGTTTTGCTTCTACTCTTTGCTTGATGATGAAAGGCAATCCAAATGCCTTATCATTTGAGGAGTTAGTCTCTATTCTGTTGCACGAAGATCAGTCCAGGCAGAACAGGTCCATTATGTGAGTTGTAGATCAAGCTTTCCTGGCTAGTCAGAAGGGCAAAGGAAAATGGAGCTCTTCAAATAGATGCTTTATTTTTGCCAGGGATAAAGAAGAACCTGTTATCAGTTTCTGCATTAGCCAAGATTGGCTTGGTTGTGAAATTTGTTGATGACAGGTGTATAGTTCATGATTTGTCAAATGGCGATGTGATTATTGCTTCTGGCAAGTTATGTTGTGGGCTGTATAAGCTCATAGACTATGAAAGATCTGTAAATGATTTGGCATGTGCAATAAATGATTCTCAGGCTATGTCAGATGCAAAGCTTTGGCATGCACGCTTTGGTCATCTGAATTTTGCTAGTTTGTTACGCCTGCAGAAATCTGAAATGGTGTCCTCTTTGCCCAAACTTGAGGCATCTGGAAAACATGTTTGTGAAGGCTGTATTTTGGGCGAAATGCAGCATTCATCCTTTTCAAAAGATGGTTCAGTTTGGGCTACTCAGAAATTGCAGCTTGTACATAGTGATGTCTGTGGTCCTATGTAGACACCTTCTTTTGGGAATTATCTTTACTTCGTGACTTTCATCGATGATTTTTCCAGGCATGCATGGGTATATCCATTGAAGGCAAGGCCCGAAGTGTTCATGTGCTTCAAACAGTTTTTGGTTTTGGCTGAAAATCTCTGAGCATGTAAACTGGGCACCCTCCGTTCTGATCGAGGGGGGGGAGTATATGTCTTCTGATTTTAATACATTTCTTGCTGAACGTGGGATAAAACACGTGTGTACAGTGCCGTATACACCTCAATAGAATGGAGTTGCTGAATGAAAGAACAGGTCACTCATGGAGATGGCGAGGTGTATGGTCAAGAGTCAGGCTTTACCACATAGTTTCTGGCTTGAGGTTGTTATGTGTGCAGCATATGTACTGAACAGGTGTCCCACTAAAGCGCTGCAGTCTATCACTCCATATGAGGCTTGGCATGACCACAAGCCATTTGTTGCTCATCTGCATGTTTTTGGTTGTTTGGCATATGCATTAGTGCCTGAACAACATCGCAGAAAATTGGATGATAAAGCAGTAAAATGTATTTTTGTTGGGTATAGTTCTGAAAGTAAAGGCTATCGTTTGTATCATCCACAAACTAAACGCATTCTGGTTAGCCATAATGTTGTTTTTGTTGAAGATGCTATTCAGCCATTGCTTTCATGTACTAAGGAGACATATGTTAGCTCCAAAGACATGTATGATACTTTGCTGCCTCTTTTTACAGGTGGACAGTCTAGTGCTGGTCATAATGAGGCAACTTCTCAGCCTTTGCAGGTTTCATGTGATGATGCAGATAATTCCATTTTTGATGTAGATGTACATGATGAACTTATTGATGAGAGAGTTGATATTGAGCAGGCAAGAACTATGCCAAAATGGCTAGTGCAGACCTTGCGTGACAACAAATTAGATGCACCTCTATCATATCGTACTCGATCAGGCTCTCATAGTGCCTCTTTTGCATCAGATTGCTATGCTATGGCTGTATCTAGTCTCTGTGATGAGAATGAGCCTGTTTCGTTTGATGAAGCAGAAAATTCAAAAAATTGGATGGCTGCTATGCAATCTGAATATGATGCAATAATGAAGAATGGTACTTGGTCTTTATGTGACTTGCCTCCTGGCAAGAAGGCCATTGGCACTAAGTGGGTATACAAGATGAAGCGTAAACCTGATGGTACAGTTGATAGGTATAAGGCTAGGCTTGTTGCAAAGGGTTATGCGTAGGAAAGAGGCATTGATTTTGATGAGACCTTTGCACCTACACGCCGTATGACTACTGTTCAGAGCATTTGTGCACTTGCAGCCCATCATGGTTGGAATGTACATCAGTTGGACATTAAAACGACATTTCTGAATGGTGACTTGCATGAAGAAGTGTATGTTTTTGAGCCCCATGGATTTGTGCAAAAAGGGCACGAAAACCAGGTGTGCAGGTTAAAGAAGGCATTATATGGTTTAAAGCAAGCACCACGTGCTTGGTATGAGAAGATACATGCCTATCTGATTGCACATGGTTTTGAGAACAGTCCAACTGAAAGCACCTTATATGTTAAGTGTGCTAATGATGTGCTTCTGATCATTGTTGTCTATGTTGACGACATGCTGCTCACTGGTCCTATTGAGAAGCATATTGTTGATCTTAAGGCTGATTTACATGCCTCATTTGAGATGTCTGATTTGGGGCATTTGCATCACTATGTGGGCATTCAGTTTATGCAAGTTGATGGTGGAATGGCTTTGTGTCAAACGAAATATATTAACACATTATTGCAGCGTTTTGGCCTTGAAGACTATAAGCCTATTGCCACTCCTATGGACACAGGTTTACGATTGAGTCTTCATGATACTGGAGATGCATTTGATGTTGTCCTCTATTAGCAGGCTGTTGGATGCCTAATTTACTTATGCATTACTAGGCCAGATATTCAGTTTGTTGTCTCACAGATGAGCAGGTTTATGCATTGCCCATGTGTCAAGCATTGGTAGGTGGTTAAGCGCATCTTTCGCTACTTGAGTGGTACTTGGCTACTTGGGTTGTTTTATCCCAAGGGGGGATCACTACCGCCAGATTTACATGCTTTTTCTGACTCAGACTGGGCTAGTTGCTATGACACTCGTGTGTCCACTAGTGGCTTTTGCTTCATGCTTGGTAGCTCGTGTATATCTTGGTTGAGCAAGAAGCAGCCTACTGTGGCCACTTCCATCTTGCTTATCTCTTTCTTGTGTGTGTGTATGTGTGTGTGCATCTTCATGATTCTCACCTTCACTCTCATTTTGTGCTTACCATTGTGCTAGAGCAACACCAAATTTGGTGCCGTTGCCAGGGAAAGTTCTAGGACAAATGCATGATGGTAAGAGTATAGCAAGAAGTGGTGTTGGAAGGTAAAAATTTTAGTTTTTGTTGTTACTTTTAAGTAGATTTTTGCGTTTTTCATCTCCTCTACACTCCTCCTTCACCATCGCATCATCTTCTTCCGCTCCAAAAAAATAAAAAATTTCACCATATCCACCTACCCCCCTCATTTTCCCCATTTGCGTATGCGAGAGAGAGAGAGAGAGAGAGAGAGAGAGAGAGAGAGAGAGAGAGAGAGAGAGAGAGAGAGAGAGAGAGAGAGCTTTGGTGCTTGTTTGTGCATGTGTGTTTTTGAGTTTTCTTGCAGGTACAGTGCTCCAGAGCAGTAGGAGAGCTTCCAAAAGGTGAGAAATCCACTTTCTGTCAGATCTGCCGTATGTGTCAGACCATCGTGATGGTTTGACAAAGTCGAATTTTTTGGTAAGCGAGTACACCATGGTGTAGGCGATCATCGCGCTTGCACGAATCCACAGTCGGTTTTGCAAAACTCATCGTTTGGTGGAGCATCGCGATGAGCTCATGCCATCACGATTGTGTCACACCATCGCGATTGGCTCACACCATCGCGATTGGCTCACACCATCGCGACAGCTCGATTGGACCATCGCGACGGTCTCACACCATTGCGACGGTTCACTTGAACCATCGCGACAGTCACTAACCATCACGATGATCTCGTTGACCCCACACCATTGCGATTGGCCCATGCCATCATGACGACCACTTGCCATGTGTCAAGTTAGACCATCACGATGATACCAAGTACACCATCGCGACACTTCAAGTTCAGACCATTGCAATTGGCTCAAGCCATTGCACTCTGTGACCATTGCGATGGGCTCACGCCATCATGACGGTTGCGTTGATCGTTGACCATCGCGACGGGCTCACGCCATCGTGATTACTCACTAGACAGACCATTGTGATGCTTCACCTTAGACCATCGTGATGCCTCGCACTCACGGACCATCGCGACGGTTCAACTGGGCCATTGCGACGGTCCCAGACCATCGCGACTATCTCAGACCATTGCGATTGTCCACCTAGAATGCCAAAATTAGGGCTTGATTTTTTGGGCTATTTTGAGGCTATTTCGAGTGAATTTTTGGGTGATTAAGCTTATTGGAGACCCCTTAGCTCATAATTTAAGAGAAACATGTTTGTCAATTCTTACCCCCGAGGCCTGAACGTTCATATCTTTGTCATCCAAAGTCTGTTTTTTGAGCTCTAGGTTTGTGAGATTAGTAAAGCAAGGGGGCATTGAAGAAATTTGGCCAAAGGAGAAAAAGGGACCCTTAAAGGTGTATATATCAAAGTGCTTGATCATCAATTTAAAAAGTGGTCTAAACATTGGATCTTGACAGGTCTAGCAAGAGCTATCCAAGGGCAATCAAAGCAAGGTGGGTGAAGAACGCAAGGCTTGGGAAGTAAAACTTCATGGGCATCAGAGCAATCAAAGAAGCTGACTTGAGGTTGGAAGAATACTCAACCGCCTCAATCAATAATTAGCTTAGGCTAAATGTCTAGCATTGTGGATTAAATTAGGACGACGATAGGAACGCATCAAGTCCAAGAGACTTAGATTTTTCAAGCCCAAGAGTAAAATAAAAGTATGCGATACAAAAACCTAAAGGAAAGAACTTAAGTATGAAGTAACGAGAACTCAAAAGTACAACGAAAAGTCGACTCTTGACATATACGTTGAGACAAGATAAAAATACGAAGGAATTAAAAACGAAACAAGCAATCAAGAACAAAGAAACATTGACGATCAGAGTGTGTATTGAGTGATTTAGGAAGTAAATTCATGAACCTTAGATTGGGCAAGCACATAGGTAAGTCAGACCGATGAAGCCTTAGGTCATCAGAAGCAAGTGTAGGAACTACTACACATTCGTGGGCACAACAATTGAATAGTTACCCTTACAAGCTGGGCTCAGATACCAGTGAATCGGAAATGGCTTTTAACAAAGAAAAACCAGAAGGAGGGTTAAACATAGCATATGTGGAGAGACCCGAAGGACCCTACAAAACCCAATTAGAATACGTCCAAACCAACCACCTAGGTGCTCGCATATATGAGGATGGTTTGCGAAGATCAGTGGTGCAATTGCAGAATCCTGACCAACCCATTGGATTGGAATGTCAAGTTGTGAAATTTGAGAGAGACGCATACATAGACAAAGAAGGAATAATGTACATCATAAGTACTCAACCTAATCATACCAATGAGTGTAGTATAGTAAGCCCTCATACAGAAGCAAGAACCCAAGGAAAAGAACCACTAGGAGACGAACCTAGGACACCTAGAGGGAAATCTATACTGATAAGAGTACTAAACCCGAAATGGATCCCTCAGGACAATAGAAGCATAGAATTGTTTTTAAATAAGGAAATTGATGAAGCGTTTTGGAGGTACCGAATGGAACAACCTAGTGAGGTAGGCTTTATGAATTCAAGGACCCAGATACACGTGGAAAGGTTTTATACCTGAATGATACTTCAAAACGAGTATTTGTAGTGCCGGACCATGCAAGACTTGTCTACACATGGAGAGGCGAGTTAGTATTCCCTCCATCACAAAAAAATGTAAACACTATCCATCAGGGTGCTAGGACATCCTCAACCCATGGTACTCAAAGAGAGAAGAACAAAGAGAGGTCAGAAGTAAGTTTCACTCATCCCATAGGGAGAGATAGACCAACCAGGGACACCGATAGATTGGAAAGACAAAGGGAACCAAGAATACCAGGTGGTAGAGATGATTTTCCTCTACCTAGACCATGTGAACACCCCAGGGTACTAAGACCCACTCAATTAATAAAGTCAATGAAAAACTACTTTGATGGGATAGGAGATCCCTATGACCATCTTGCGGAATTTAAGCAAGTGCTATGAGCAGAGCAAGTAGAAGACATGTTCACGCAATACAATGCTTTGGACTAACATTAAAGAACACGACTTTAACTTGGTTCTAACCATTGCAAAAAAGGCAATTTAGGGATATTCATCACTTGTTAGAGTCATTCATCATAGAATTCTCTAAAAGTGGAATCAGACATGATACTTCTTCCTTGATTCATAGCTTCAAACAGACCCCTCAGGAAATAGTCAGACTAGCAGGACATAGGTTTAGACAATATGTTGAGAGATGTCCGATGCAAGAGTTATCCTCACAGACCAAGCTAGTGTCATTGTTTTTTGATGGCCTCTTGAGCTCTAAACTACACTCCTATGTGTACTTAAAGGAACCCAAAACACTACAGCAATGTGTAAGAATTTGTATAGACATTGAGGACAATTTAGGAGATGAATTGGAACTTTCAAAGGTCTATAAGGACTCAGATTATTCATCTCTAGCATCCTCAAAACTTTCTAGCTCGATAGAGGACCTAACAGAAAAAGTGGCACAGAAACTAAGAGTTTCTAGCAAGAAGATGCCTAGATTAACAACAAACAAGCGTTGTTACACCTCTGGTAGTGATCATATGGAAAATGTGTGTCCCAATGTAACACAATCACAAGACAATCCTAGTGATCAATATTGTACGATTGAGGGACGATACACGAATCACACTACCCAAGACTGCCCATATAACAAACAAGTAGTGCGATAGAACTATCTGCAAGCATAGCCCCAACCATGTAGGTATCAAGGTCAATACAATGCACAACCTCGTTACTTTAGGCCTCCTCAAAACTATCCTTATCAGGCTCAATAGAGACCACAACCTGTTTTAGCTCAGCAGCCAACCCCATCAGCGAATGTCATCCCAGTCAAATATGCTACCGTAGAAGAGAACCTCAATAGGGCTTTAGTGCCCTCTTCACCCCTGCTCACTAAAAGTGACCCTAATTCTAATAGTTTTGACTCTACTCATGTAGATAGCCCACCCACATATTATACAGAGTCACGAGAACATATGGAAACATATCATACGATAGTCCACCATTGGAACCCAGTTGGGAGCCCGACTATGCCAATGTGATGTATGCCATCCCTAATCCACAGCCCCAGTTAAGACAACACAGACCATAGGGCCCTAGAGGACCATGTTTTAGGTTCCAAGGAGATTATTTCATAAAGGATTGTCCACATCCTCTGATAGCAGGACAGTCACAATGCTATAACATACCAGGTTTTTATGCCGAGTGTGGTAAAGAGCATTTCATCAGAGATTGTCCTAAGAACCTTGCTAATGCCTCAAAAGTGACACCCATCAACGTGATAGGTATTGTACATAACTCAGATGGATCCAACCCTACATACGTGCCTATCCAAGCTATAACAAGAGCCCAGGCACTCTTACGGAATCAACAGCTTAATTCTGAAAAAAATAGCCGAAACTAGTGAAGTTGGAGAGTCTAGTAATAAAAAGACGAAATCTTGGAAAGATTCCAGAGAAAGAATTAAGAGAAAGTGGCGTAAAAAGATAACTACGTTGGAAGGAAGTCTCAAGGAATCTAGAGCCAAAATCCTAGAATTGACTTTGCAAGAATCTAATCAGGAGAACCTAGCTCAGAGATCAGGATCAGTTCTAGTTGAACCATACGAGAAGATCTAGACATGATGTTTCATGCATATCAGGTGAGATTAAAAGAAGGACCCCAGATAACTGAACTGAGTAAGAACTATCTGAGAGCAGATTTAGAAATTGAGAGGACTAAACTTTGCATGAAGATGGTAGAATTAGAACAAGCTATGTTTGAAGCCTCTCATTATATTAAGTGGAACAACATGGCAAAACCCAAATTACACTTTCAAGGACTACTAGAGAGGTTAGAATACTTGATCAATAGCAACAAGAAGAGGAAATTGCAAGGGAACCCTCATGTCTCTGAGACACAGGAAATGAATGCACCATCCCTGTCTCAAGTACCAAATATAGAGGTTGAAGACAACCTGTCTTCCATACACAAATATTCACACAAATTTTTAAGAGAAATCCAAGAAGAAAAGTGGAGACGTGTGCAAGAAGCCCATCCTCCTATTCAAGACACCAAAGCTAGAGTAGCCATCACTAACACTACTTTATGGAAACGTTGGCATAAGCCAGCATTAAGACCCACCAAGATGAAGCTACAAATGGCTGATGGACATATAGAAAAACCATTAGGCTTACTTGAAGGCACATCTCTCGAACATACTTTTTCTATTTGTGATTTTGGGAAAAATCATGCTTACGAGATGATTTTAGGACAATCATTCATGCATCAATTGCAAATTGTACAAGATTGGGGAACTAATTCTTTGTACTTGCTCCTTCTCATTCCGTAGTGGTGTAGTTTCTTTCTGCTGCATTCAACTCATACTTGCGTAAGCTATAGGGAGATCTACATTAGCTTCATTCGTAGGTTGTGCCAACACACATCCTACGGCATAGTTGGATGCATCCACATGTACATGGAATGGTTTGCTCCAATCCGCGGTTGTTAATAATTGGTGTTGAACACAAGTGTCATTTAAGTTCATTGAATGAATTTCACATTCATCTGTCCATTCAAATTTGGTCAAAAGAGAGTACAGAGGCTTGGCTATGATTGCATACATGTGTGTGAATCATGTGTAATAATCACAATGACCCATGAAGGCCTATGCTTCTTTTACATTCCTTGGTTTTGGTAGGTCTACAATTACTTTCACTTTTTCCTCATCTGTTGAAATTCCGTTCTTTGACACCGTGTCCTAGAATTTTGCCTTGCTGATCATGAAAATGCACTTTTTTGGGTTCAAGCAAACCTGATATTCTCGATTTGTCAAATACTTGCCTTAGATATGGGATATGAGTCTTCTTCATATTCGAATGAGTACATATGTCATCGACATAAACTTCCAAATTCTTGTGTAACAATTCCTTAAAAACATGACACATAACTTGTTGGAAAGTGGTGGGTGCATTTGTTAGCCCAAATGGCATCACACGAAATGCAAATATGACCCATTCTGTGGCAAAAGCCGTCTTGTGTTGATCTTCTGGAGCAATGGCTACTTGATTATAGCCTGAGAAACCATCAAGAAAGTTGTAAACTTCCTTGCCCACAACTCTTTCCAATAAGTGTTCCATGATAGGAAGAGGATAATTGTCTTTAATCGTGGATTCTAGGTCCTCATCACTACTCTCGTCCGGTGCTTGGGTCACTTCCGTGCATTCTTCTAGGATAAAGTCTTCCTCAACAGGTTCAATCATAAAGATGAAAATGTCATATCCGTCTTCATCACAATGAGGGGTCCATTGTTCTTCATTCACCGCTATGTCCATCATATCTAAGATTTCTACCCAACCGTGAGGCTTGAATTCCTCGTCCGAAAATACTATAGGTGCATAAGTTGGGTCTTGAAGGGTTCATGGATGTCATTCTGAACCTAAGGTCCTAACTTCTAATCGTTCTTCCTCTTGTTTTGCTACCTTACACATCCATAGATGAGTGTCCTCGTGCAACCATGAGGGGTCTGATTCCAATGAGTGTACAGACTGTTGATATATTTAGGTAGTGATGTGTGTGAACACTCTAGGACCACCGGGGCACTTTTTTCCCTCTTTAGGAGGTTTTTTTCCCCCGGCTTGTATATACGCCTATTGCCCTAATGGGCTACTTATCTTTGTACATTCTCTAGTAATACATTCAGTCTTGTGTGTTGTGCTCCAAGCTTCTTCTTCTTCCTTGTGCTGTTCGCGTGCTTTCGCAGACGTCTAACTCCAACAATTGGTATCAGAGCAGGTCGTTGCTTCTTCTAGGGCGCCATCGACACTCCTCCATTTGCAGTCTCAGATTCGCATGAAATTTGGTGAGCATACTCAGGGTGTTTCCTAGATCAAAACAGCTTCGTTCTGTGGTGCCAAAATCGTGATCTGAGCTCGTTTCGGCCTCCAAACGCACTATCGCAGCGCTTGTGCAGGCTATTTCGTCCTTTTGTGCCAAAGGTATATACCAGTTTCTGTTCGCCAGTTTAAGCGTCTCGAAGTCTGCTACAGGTCTAGCAGAACTCGTCTGGGCAGTTCCGTTCAACTTTTTGAGATACAGTCAATTTTCTGCATCAAGGTATTTTAGTCACCGACCATGGCTGAAAGCAGTGATGTATTCCGTATGTTGGCTGTTGAGGATAAGTTGGATGGTACCAACTACCCATTATGGGCTTATATGATGCGACATGTACTGGTTGCAAAAGGATTGTGGAACATTGTGCAGGGTGTTGAAAGACGTCCTGTTACACCTGTAACGACAGGTACTGCAAATACAGGTGTTGGAGCTGATGAAGATGGTGTCGAAGATGATATTCCGCAGATTCCTGTTCGTGCTGCTGTTTCTGTTGCACCTACTGCAGAGCAGATTCGTTGGGATGGCAGAGATGCCCAGGCACATGCATTGATAGCTTTGTCTGTCAAACATGCCATTATCCCTCACATTCGCTCTTGCAGAAAAGCAAAGGATGCTTGGGATACACTTACCACTTTGTACCAGGCTAGGAACGAGGCTCGTGTTGCTTACCTCCGAAAACAGTTGGAGAGTGAGCACATGAATGAAGGTGATTCTATGGACAATTTTCTTACAAAGATCAAAGACCTGAAGGAACAATTGATTTCTGCTGATGAGGTTATACCAGATAGCTCACTTGTGCAGACCGTTCTGAATGGCCTTCCTGATTCATATCAGAGTTTTGCCTCTACTCTTCGATTGATGATGAAAGGCAATCCGAATGCCTTGTCATTTGAGGAATTAGTCTCTGTTCTGTTGCAGGAAGATCAGTCCAGGCAGAACAGGTCCATTATGCGTGTTGCAGATCAAGCTTTCTTGGCTAGTCAGAAGGGCAAAGGAAAATGGAGCTCTTCTACTAGTAAGCAGAAATCTGCAAATGCTGCACAATCGAAGAACCAGGATAAAGATGAGAAGAAATCAGAAAAGCAGAAATTGTTCTGCAAGTACTGTAAAGGAAATGATCATATTATAAAGAACTGTCCAAAACTGGCTGCTAAAGAGGCAAAGAAGAAAGAGGCTGGAATGGTTGTTGCAGAGGCCTCTACACCAAAAACAGAGTCTGCAAATCTTGTGCAGGAAGAAGAATGGGCGTTTACTACTGTCTGCAGTTTTGACCCATCTTCTCATGATCAGTGCATGTCTGCAGTAGACTCAGATGTTTGGTACTTTGACAGTGGGGCGACCAAACATATTACCTCGCAGCGCAGTTTCTTCTCTTCACTCGAGCCTGCCCCTACAGGGAATACTGTCACATGCGCCAATAACTCCTCTTATCCTGTTATGGGAGTTGGTAAGATCATTTTGACTACTACTGATGGTAGTTCTTTCACTTTGTCAGATGCTTTATTTGTGCCAGGGATAAAAAAGAACCTGTTATCAGTTTCTGCATTAGCCAAGATTGGCTTGGTTGTGAAATTCGTTGATGACAGGTGTACAGTCCATGATCTCTCAAATGGCGATGTGATTATTGCTTCTGGCATTTTATGTCGTGGGCTGTATAAGCTCATAGACTATGAAAGATCTGTGAATGATTCGGCATGTGCAGTTCATGATTCTCAGGCTATGTCAGATGCAAAGCTTTGGCATGCACGCTTTGGTCATCTGAATTTTGCTAGTTTGTTACGCCTGCAGAAATCTGAAATGGTGTCTTCTTTGCCCAAACTTGAGGCACCTGGAAAACATGTTTGTGAAGGCTGTATTTTGGGCAAAATGCAGCGTTCTTCCTTTCCAAAAGATGGTTCAGTTCGGGCTATGCAGAAATTGCAGCTTGTACATAGTGATGTCTGTGGTCCTATGCAGACACCCTCTTTTGGAAATTACCTTTACTTCGTGACTTTCATTGATGATTTTTCCAGGCATGCATGGGTATACCCACTCAAAGCAAAGTCCGAAGTGTTCATGTGCTTCAAACAGTTTTTGGTTTTGGCTGAAAATCTGTCAGCATGTAAAATGGGCACCCTCCGTTCTGATCGAGGGGGGGAATATATGTCTTCAGATTTTAATGCATTTCTGGCTGAACGTGGGATAAAACACCAGTGTACAATGCCGTATACACCTCAACAGAATGGAGTTGCTGAACGAAAGAACAGGTCACTCATGGAGATGGCGAGGTGCATGGTCAAAAGTCAGGCTTTACCACATAGTTTCTGGCTTGAGGCTGTCATGTGTGCAGCATATGTACTGAACAGGTGTCCCACCAAAGCGTTGCAGTCTATCACTCCATATGAGGCTTGGCATGACCGCAAGCCATCTGTTGCTCATCTGCGTGTTTTTGGTTGTTTGGCATATGCATTAGTGCCTGAACAACATCGCAGAAAATTGGATGATAAGGCAGTAAAATGTATTTTTGTTGGGTACAGTTCTGAAAGTAAAGGCTATCGTCTGTATCATCCACAGACTAAACGCATTCTGGTTAGCCGTGATGTTGTCTTTGTGGAAGATGCTATTCAGCCATTGCTTTCATGTACTAAGGAGACATCTGTTAGCTCCAAAGACATGTATGATACTTTGATGCCTCTTTTTACAGGTGGACAGGCTAGTGCTGGTCCTAATGAGGCAACTTCTCAGCCTTTGCAGGTTTCATATGATGATGCAGATCATTCCATTTCTGATGCAGATTTACATGATGCACTTGTTGATGAGAGAGCTGATATTGAACAGGCAAAAACTATGCCAAAATGGCTGGTGCAGACTTTGCGTGACAGCAAATTAGATGCACCTTTGTCATATCGTACTCGTTCAGGCTCTCATAGTACCTCCTTTGCATCAGATTGCTATGCTATGGCTGCATCTAGTCTCTGTGATGAGAATGAGCCTGTTTCTATTGATGAAGCACAAAATTCAGAAAATTGGATGGCTGCTATGCAATCTGAATATGATGCTATAATGAAGAATGGTACATGGTCTTTATGTGACTTGCCTCCTGGCAAGAAGGCCATTGGCACTAAGTGGGTATACAAGCTGAAGCGTAAACCTGATGGTACAGTTGACAGGTATAAGGCTAGGCTTGTTGCAAAGGGTTATGCGCAGGAAATAGGCATTGATTTTGATGAGACCTTTGCACCTACATGCCGTATGACTACTGTTCGGAGCATTTGTGCACTTGCAGCCCATCATGGTTGGAATGTACATCAGTTGGACATTAAAACAGCATTTCTGAATGGTGACTTGCATGAAGAAGTGTATGTTTTTCAGCCCCGTGGCTTTGTGCAGAAAGGGCATGAAAACCAGGTGTGCAGGTTAAAGAAGGCGTTATATGGTTTAAAGCAAGCACCACGTGCTTGGTATGAGAAGATACATGCCTATCTGATTGCACATGGTTTTGAGAACAGTCCAACTGAAAGCACCTTATATGTTAAGCGTGCTAATGATGTGCTTCTGATCATTGTTGTCTATGTAGACGACATGCTGCTCACTGGTCCTCTTGAGAAGCATATTGCTGATTTCAAGGCTGATTTGCATGCCTCATTTGAGATGTCTGATTTGGGGCATTTGCATCACTATTTGGGCATTCAATTTATGCAAGTTGATGGTGGAATGGCTTTGTGTCAAACGAAATATATTGACACATTATTGCATCGTTTTGGCCTTGAAGACTGTAAGCCTATTGCCACTCCTATGGAGACAGGTTTACGATTGAGTCTTCATGATGCTGGAGATGCATTTGATGCTGTTCTCTATCAGCAGGCTGTTGGATGCTTGATTTACTTATGCATTACTCGGCCAGATATTCAGTTTGCTGTCTCACAGATGAGCAGGTTTATGCATTGCCCAGGAGTCACGCATTGGAAAGCGGTTAAGCGCATCTTTCGCTACTTGAGTGGTACTCGGCTACTTGGGTTGTTTTATCCCAAGGGGGGATCACAACCGCCAGATTTGCATGCTTTTTCTGACTCAGATTGGGCTGGTTGCTATGACACTCGTGTGTCCACCAGTGGTTTTTGCTTCATGCTTGGTAGCTCATGTATATCTTGGTTGAGCAAGAAGCAGCCTACTGTGGCCACTTCCAGTTGTGAGGCTGAGTATAGGGCAGCTTTCACAGCGACTGTTGAGTGTGTGTGGCTCAGACGCCTTATGGCTGATTTGGGTGTTGGCCAGTCTTCTGCCACCACCATCTTCACCAACAGTCAGAGCGCATTGGCAGTTGCGAGGAACCCTGTGTTCCATGCTCGCACTAAGCACATTGAGGTGCATTATCACTATGTCAGGGAGAGGTTCTCTGCTGGGGAGATCAGCTTGGCATATGTGCCCACGCAAGAGAACATTGCAGACCTTTTCACAAAGGCTCTGCCTAGGGAGAAGTTTGAAGCTTTCCGCAAAGCTTTGGGCTTACTTCCTTTTGTGGAGTGATTTCCACATAGCTCGGCACTTCCTTATACATGAGTGCCAGCTCCTTGTTCACCGCATCACTCCCAGGGGGGATTTGTTGATATATTTAGGTAGTGATGTGTGTGAACACTCTAGGACCACCGGGGCACTTTTTTCCCTCTTTAGGAGGTTTTTTTCCCCCGGCTTGTATATACGCCTATTGCCCTAATGGGCTACTTATCTTTGTACATTGTCTAGTAATACATTCAGTCTTGTGTGTTGTGCTCCAAGCTTCTTCTTCTTCCTTGTGCTGTTCGCGTGCTTCCGCAGACGTCTAACTCCAACACAGACTCTGCTTCTTCTTGTGTCCTATGGATGGTGCTCCATTGTATTGGGGGTAGGAATGATCCACGTGGTAAAGAAATTCAAGAATTACTTGTTGGCAAATAAGTTCAAATTCTTCACGGATCATCAAGCATTATTGTACCTAGTCAATAAGCCTTGTAATGTCGGACGATTAATACGATGGTTTCTATTACTCATGCAGTACGACTTTGAAGTGGTAGTTAGGAAGGGAAAACCCATCTTAGAGCTGACCATCTGTCAAGATTAACCACGGGAGAAGCCCCTCAAGGAATAGCGGATGAATTACCTGATGCATACTTGTTTAACCTTGAGATAGTACCTGAATGGGCTAAGCCGATTCTCCCTATTCTCACATTTGGACCCAAGAATCCTAAGGTAAGGATCAACGAAGGAGAAATCACCAAGTCACAAAGATATCAAATAATAGCAGAAAGTATATATAAAAAGGATAATCAGAAGATTCTTGCTTGTTGCATAGACGAATCAGAACACACGAATTGGTTGCAATTAGCACATGTAGGTGCATTAAAGCAACACCATTCAAAACATCATGCATTGCAAACCCTGAATAGACTAGGAGTCTATTGGCCTTCTATGGAAGCAGATGTCTACAAGTTGTGTAAAGAATGTCCCGTCCGTTGTGAAAGACTACCGGTAGAACATGCCACATTATATGATATGTCTCTCACACCAGAATGGAGTGAACCTTTAGTGACGTACTTGAGGACGAAAACATTCCCTCAAGGAATGACTTTAGCAAGACAATGAAGTCTAGAGTAGGAAGCTCAAGACTACGCACTTATTGGCGACAATCTATACAAATGAGGAAGAGACGGATACCTAAGACAGTGTGTTCATGAGAACGATTATTTGAGCGTACTAGAGACTGCACACTAAGGTGTAGCAGGAGGTCATTTTGGCCCCGATAGGATAATCAAAGCCATACTATTTGCAGGATTATGGTGGCCCACTCTTCACATGGATGCACATACCTATGTTAAGAGATGTGATGTGTGCCAAAGAACTCAGCTTCCTACTCGCAGAGATGAAATGCCACTGAAACCCATGATGGGAGGACATGCATTTTCCAAGTGGGGTATAGACTTTGTAGGACCCATTAACCCCCTGCAAAAGGAACACATGCAAAATACATCATAGTTGTGATTGATTATCTTACCAAATGGGTAGAGACCAAGGCCACAAAAAAGATTCACGCGACTGCAAAATTCTTATTTGAAAATGTCTTTACAAGATATGGATTGCCTATAGAGCTAGTGAGCGACCGAGGAACTCACTTTCTAAACCAAGTCATTGAATATTTGTTACATGATTTTATGGTGATTCACAAGAAATCCGCACCATATCATCCTCAGGCCAATGGTCAAGCTAAAAGCACTAACAAGATCCTTTGCATGGTATTGAAGAAACTCGTGAACAACAAACGTTTAGATTGGGACAAACAGTAACACCACGTTGTTTGGGCATATCAAGTGGCCTACAAGACCATACTCAATCCAAATCCCTTTCATATGGTTTTTGGTCAGACCGTTGTGCTTCCTTTGGACTTTTTGATACCCACCCTTAAGGTTGCACAAGAACACCAGTGGACCGCCATGAATTATCGTCAAGGATAATGGACTTGGAACGGTTAGGAGAAGCCAGACTGAAAGCAGTAGCATGCATAAATGCAACAAAGAAGCGATAGAAAGCCTATTTCGATGCACATGTGAAAGATAAAGGCATAAAAGAAGGAGACTTATTCCTAGTATATACACTGAACAACATGCACGAAAATTAGAGAAGCGAGGTTATGGACCTATGATCATTAACAGACTCTCGACAAGTTGAGTACAATTAGCCACCCTAGAAGGAGAGATAATGCCTAATTACATTAGTGGCTATAGAGTCAAGCTATATCAGGAACCTCTTACTGAGGACATGCTTAGAAGACTCACATTGGCAAAGAAGCATGAGGAGGAAGAAAAGAGAATGCGCACAGAAGCTTAGGCAGAAGCTATAGAATGCATTAAGTGCATGAAGCTAAGAAGACAAGGACTAGGGAGAGAACAATATAATCATCTAGAAACAACACCCATATATCCCATGACCATGTGTCAAGCAAATTCAATTGCTCATCCTAGTATGATAGGAGACCATTCATTACAGTCATGATAGAGCATGGAAACATTCACCATGAGCTCAGGGCTTTATTTGATTCAGGTGATGCGACTAGTGCAATTAGATGGTCCCACTATAAGGATACAGGAATAGAAATGCGGCTAATTGAGGCATACCTCATAGGGCTAGGAGGCATGGAAACCCCTTGCATGGGTGAGGTGGACCTTCCTATCCTCATACACAAAGTGACCTTGATAGTGAAGCTCCTAGTGTGCCATGATGACGACCTGATAGAACCCCTAATCCTTGGCCAAGATTGGCTATACGATCACTCAGTGGACCTAAATCTTTGACAAGGCTCCTTGCAGTTTGGAACCTTAGACTAGCAGCGAGTGATACCACTTGACTTGCCTAACAACACTCTGCTTGAGGTATGTAACCCTAGTCCCTATGAAATGATTGTGACGGAGGACCAAAAGATCTTTGGTCAAATCCATCGGCTAAGCACGCTCCTTTCAAAGTCAACCCATGAGAGCTTGGTGATGGATAGTTTCCAGATAGAAGGATGTCAGGAGATCTTCCCCTGGTCTACAATCAACAGTCAGGTGGGTTACATCAGTAGTCAGGTGGATTGCATTAGCGGAGGGGCACAATAGCCTCAGTGCCCATCCTTCCACACTTACTGCGGACTGGCCTAGATCTGCAGTACAGAACGCCTCACTTCCTAATGGGAAAGTTTCATGAGTGTTTGACCTCCCTTCTTTTCCAGAGCAGTGTCAACCCGACCTCTCACCCTCAACCCCGAAGGAGTCAACCACGACTGAGGAACCCAACCCGATGATCATATCAGACAACACAAAGATGGCAGTAGTATCAGCATCCCAAAGCAAGCCGCATGAGACAAGTATGGATGCCAAAAGGACAGAACGCACCCACAGTTTCTAACAACCCAAACAACGATAAGAAGAAGTTAAGGTAGAAGCAGAATCAACATCCAACATCTCCTCGACCTTCTTCTACCTCGATGAAGCCTCAACAAATTTGGATCGCGAAGCAGTACTTAACCAATCGACCCACACCCACACAAATATGGGTACCCAAGCAGTGTATTATATCCAACACTCAAGCCATGTAAAATATAACCCTCAGAAATCTCTTCACCCCTCAACACCACAACATCCAATATCACCTTTTGTCCCTCAGCAGAAGCATACCACCCACTCAGCAACTCTTAGGAAATGGATGCTAAAACGTATCCAAAAGCCACCACATGATCCTTTGTACAACATAACACCCATATCAACTAACCTTCATCCTTGTAATAATTCACTGACCACTAACCCTTGTACAAATTCACCCATTAACCCACCACCACTTATAATAACTTTTCATCACAAGCAATGTATGCATTATCTAAAGAATGTAGGTGTCTAGTGACCTGCATTAGTTTTGCAAAAATCATTCCATAAACCACCTCACAACGCTCGGCTACACAGGTTACACATCAGTTATGGAAATGGATTGCGGTCTCATGTTATTTGGATCATGATTAATTTCCATACTAATGTGCTAATCTTTTGTAGCAGATCTCCTCCACATTTGCATCACTCATCATGCAAACAAAAGGAACCTCCGCAATTTGCCCCAGTGCATCGGTGGCCAATTTTGGCACTTTACTGCTTGAACCATATCCTACGTTACAACCACTAGAGCTTCAGGGCTTCCCAGGACCAATGCCCATTGATGACCCTCCTATGGGATACACCAAAAAAGTTCACGGCAACTCTCATTGGTTCCAAGGTTTAGCAGGACCCTTGGTAGATGCAGACTTTATTTTTGATGCCATGCTGACTTTTGAGAATATTAAGTGGGGCAAGTATCAATTTTTCTCCAGAGAATTTGAAGCACTTCAAAATTTAGAAGAGTTAAAGCACATTTGGACTAGAGCAAGTTTTACGGATTACTTCAGTGATCCATTGGCCAAACCTGACTTTTATAGATGCTACTACCTGGTGACTACACTGTAGGCCTCCGAGAACAAGGACTTGCCCGGAACTTTCATTCTTCCATCCTTGGTAAATTGACCCCCCATACAAGAAGCTTTATCTTTCAAAAGATCTGATTCGGGCAACAATTAAGATCCATGGGACTCACACACTGACCAAGCGCGAAAGGCTTATTCCAAAGCCAATGAAGCATGGCGATGTTTTGAAATGGGCAGATATTTTGGCCATTACACTGGAACTCTCTAAGTTGTTACACATATGTCTGCAACACTTTGCATTCCTAGCTCAGGAACACTTTACTATTCCTCACAAGCGTATTTGGTTCGGATTATATCTAGCATGCATTGGGCCCCAAACCATAGATCTTGAATAATAAGCAATGCCAGGACTGGCTTAATTATCCTTATTTCACTCCACCCCGTGGACTCCCCACAGTCAGATACATGATGGCCACGATTCGCCACTGGCTCCCCCGCTTACACCACATGGATGATGTTGCCGCACATATGACTATCAAAATATTTGACATGATGCAGACTGTATTTAAAATCTTTCACCGTGTCAAAGCACTGCATGTTAACACCCCAAGATTTGAGCATGGTAACCAGGACTTAGCATATGATATGAGCACGACACCATCACTCCGGGTGTGCTATGCTTGGCACTACCGAATTAAGTATTTATTGGCCTGTTATAAGAAGACATTTGAGGAGATGTTTACCACCAGATTTTGGGAGTACCATTCCAAGGTTTTCATAAGCAGGCCAACACATCTTCTTCGATTATTTGCCTGTGAACAACTCGTGTACTGCACACACTACCAGCTTTCACCTCCCGATGAACCTCAACCCATAGACTGGGAAAAACTTGAAGCTTATCTTGCACGAGGTATTCGCATTGCGGAGCACACCCTTGCTCATGTCACAAGGAAGGAGATAAGGAAGAGAGCTCACACACAAACTCTCACTCTCAAGGAGAAGCACACACACTGATTGAGGCAAGGAAGAATAATCTTCTTCTTCTTCTATTACATAAAAAGGAATGTACAAGAATGAACTAAAAACAAGAATACAAGTGCAACATATAAAGATTAGTACATAAGGAAAACCTAATGTCTGTGAATGAGTGAGCTAGCAAGGAACAAATGTGCCATCACTCTCGGTAGATAAATCTAATAAAGATCAATGAAGTATCCCTGACATATATCAGCATGACCACTATACATGTCAGAGAAACGAAAAACTTGTATGTGTCATCCTGGATTATCACATGTTTAGCTTGATATCTCAACACTCCCCCTCAAGCTCAGTGTCATATCTTGTAATCCAAGCATCTCCCAAAACTTCTTCAACTTCTCAGCTCCAAGTGCTTTGGTGAAAATATCAGCAACCTGCTCATCTGTTCTCACATAAACAAGATCAATATCACCTACTAATACCTTCTCTCTGATGATGTGATAATGTACCTCGATATGCTTTGTTCTAGCATGGAAAATAGGATTTCGTGCTAGCTATATGCTGCTAATATTATCATAATAAATAGTGATAGGCTTTTGCACTTCCACACCTAAATCTGCAAGTAACATCTCCAGCCATGAAGCCTCACATGCCGCCATTGCAGCACCTCTATACTCAGCCTCTGTACATGATGAAGCAACAGTGGGTTGCTTCTTGCTGCTCCATGTAACAGCTGCACTCCCAAGTGAGAATAGAAGATCTTCTATCTGGAATGCTACTAGCCCAATGTGCATCGGTGTATCCATAAACATGCAAATCTACACCAGCCTCATAAAACAATGCATAATCCAAAGTAGCACTCGCATAATGTAGAGTGCACCTCAGAGCATCCAAATGTGGCTTCCTGGGAACATGCATAAATTGACTTTCAAGTCTGACAGTATAACTTAGATCAGGCCTTGTAATTGTGAGATATATAATACTTCCCACAATTTTCCTGTACATAGTAGCGTTTTCCAATGCTTCACCTGATGTAGTATCCAACTTCAAATTATGATCTAATGGCATAGAAATTGTCTTACAATCATCCATACAATACTTTTGCAGCATAAGGCATATTGCCTTTGCGACATCCATATACCTGTTTCTGTATGTATAAACTCAATGCCCAAGAAATAATGTAGCACACCAAGATCTTTCATGTCAAATTTTTGCATAAGAAGTTGCTTTACCTCTTTGATGCTTCCTTCATTATCACCACCTACAATCAGGTCATCAACATAAATAGCCACAATAGCAATGCCATCATCAGCCTTCCTTGCATATAATGAGTGATCTGCATCACACATAGAAAACCCAATGCTGGTTAAGTAATTAGCAATCCTTGCATGCCATGCACGAGGGGCTTTCTTGAGCCCATACAAAGCCTTTTGCAACCTGCAAACATATTCTGGATGCTTTGAATCTTCATATCCTTATGGTTGGTCCATATAGGATATGGACCTTCACATCCATCTAATGCAAAGTCCATCCTTTTACTGTAGCTAATGCAACAAGTGTTCTGACAATAGACATTTTAGCTATAGGGCTGAATGTTTCCTCGTAATCAATGCCATATGTCTGTGCATATCCTCTAGCTACCAATCGTGCTTTATACCTTCTTATGCTACCATCAATATTATGCTTTACCTTGTAAACCCATTTGAAGCCTATGGGTTTCTTTCCTTGTGGCAATGGAACCAGCTTCCATGTATCATTTCCATAAAGTGCAGCCATCTCCTCATCCATAGCTTTTTCCCAATCTGCACTTCCAATTGCATCTTCAAAACAAGAAGGTTCAACATCTTGTATTATCTTGTTCATGTATCATCTGCATGTGCCCTTCTTACTCTTGGAGTCTTCACAGAGGGCAATCCAAGTTTCTCATCAAGACTCTTTTCTGAACTGCTTGAATCTCCATCAGCATCTTCAAAACCTGCACATGTTTTACTACCAACAGAAAGCTTTTCTTTACCTTTCTTGGATGTATTTGATGAATTTGTTGGACTGAAATTTCCACGCAATCTTCCACTCCATGGATTTGAGTTGGAACTATTGCTTGGTGAAGCATCCAGTCCACTCAAAACTTGAGATTATGCACTTGATTTTTCAGCATTTTCTTTGTCATTTGGTTCAAGATTCAGTCCTTCTTTGGCATCTGCATAGAAGCTTGACATTTCATCAAATACCACATCTCTGCTCACCTTCACCGGTCGTGTGAGTGGATTATAACATTTGTACCCTTGTTGCTCAAGGGAGTATTAAATGAAGACACATTTTTCATCTTTCGGATCACTACAAGGAATACGGGCATATAGCGACGATTAAGGCGACAGAATTTCGTCGCTATAAAATTGCAACATGCGTTGTAATGAGCGTCACGTGTGGACCGTCGATTAAACGATGAACCAAACGATGTTTTTTGCAACTTGTGGTGCGAGGGGGCTGTGATGCTCCCATACAACATTGCTAACATGACGGTTTTAATTAGCGTCATATAACGACACTTTCTTGCATCGCATAAAGCGACGTTTTGTGCCGTCGTATAAGCGACGCTACGAACATGTCGCTTATGTGATGCCAACTTGACGTGTAGCATCACTTACACGATGGTCTGTTGACGGAAAAAAATTAAAACATTGGAGGCTCTTCGATCGACATTTTCACGCATATGATCGAAGAGATCTCTAACATTCGCAATTGCGCTGAGCTTATGAGCTGAAGCAAGTATATGCAGAATTGTTGTTTTGCCTAAGCTCTCTCTTATTGTCTCCCTCTATCTATGTTTCTCTCTTTCTACATCTTTCTCTCTTTGAATTCTCTCTCTCTCTCTCTCTCTCTCTCTCTCTTCTTTCTCTCTTTATTGCAGGTTATTCAAGAAGCTAACCAAGCAAAAAGTATGGCTAACCATTGTAAGTACAATTTCTATTCTTTGTATATCATTTGAATTGTGTTATTTTCATTAGATAGCATACTCACACTTATTGATATGCACTTATACACTTATACATGATGAAGATGCACTTTCACACATATACACATGCACATACACACACATATATACACACAAATACATGTGCACATACACACACATATATACACACAAATACATGTGCACATACACTTAGACATACACACATATACACATGCATATGCACAAACATTTCTACAACCACATAAAAAGACTTACATGCATGCATTATTGCATATATATATATATAAATATATATATATATATATATATATATATATATATATATATATATATATATATATATATATATATATATATATATATATATATATATATATATATATATATATATATATATATATACATACATACACACATTAACATATACGCAAATACATGTATATGCACATCCACATGCATGCACATTCACATGCATGCACATGGATGCAAATGGAAATGCATGCACATACACATGCATGTGGAATACATATACACATGCATATACATACATTATACACATATATACACATATATATGCACATACGTACACACACATATACACATGCACACACACATGTACATACCTACATATACACATATACATGCACATACACACATATACACATAGAGTTACACATATACATGCACATACATATACACACATATACACATGCACATGCACATACTCATACACACATATACACTTACACATGCACATGCACATACTCATACACACATATACACTTACACATGCACATACATACATATACACACACATACACATGCAAATACATACATATACACTTAGGTACACACATATGAATGAATTATATAATTAAAGTATTAAAACACATATACACATGCACACACACATGCACATACCTACATATACAAATATACATGCACATACACAAATACACATAGAGTTATACATATACATGCACATACATATACACACACATACACATGCACATGCACATACTCATACACACATATACACTTACACATGCACATGCACATACATACATATACACACACATACACATGCACATACATACATATACACACACATACATATACACTTAGGTACACACATATGAATGAATTATATAATTAAAGTATTAAAACACATATACACATGCACACACACATGCACATACCTACATATACACATATACATGCACATACACACATATACACATAGAGTTACACATATACATGCACATACATATACACACACATACACATGCACATGCACATACTCATACACACATATACACTTACACATGCACATGCACATACATACATATACACACACATACACATGCACATACATACATATACACACACATACATATACACTTAGGTACACACATATGAATGAATTATATAATTAAAGTATTAAAACACATGCTTAATATAAACAATAATAACAATCAATAGAACAAAACTCTTCATTACTTAATACCATACACACAATTCAAAACATAACTGAAATGAAAAATATATAGATAAAATATATATATATATATATATATATATATATATATATATATATATATATATATATATATATATATATATATATATATATATATATATATATATATATATATATATATATATATATATATCAATGTAAATACATATAATCCAATGTCATAATCAACTAAAATCCTAATCATCATCATCATGACACCATCATCAGCAGCAATATCATGATCATCCTGATCTTCCTCATCCTCATCGTCATGATCACCCTGTGACGATCGAGATCGTCCCTCCTGTGTCTGTCTCTCCACCTCATCCAATAAATATAAACTATTAATTTGTGTACCTTCTGCTGAGGAAATGACTCCTAAAGATGTAGCTGTCTACGAAAAAACTGCCACGTCTCAGGTGTTATGTTAGCTAGCCTCTTATTTTTTTCCATCATACAATATCTCGTGTTAATTTAATCTCAAATAGAAAAAAAATCAGAATACATACACATATTTACACACACATACACATACACATACCCACATACATGCAAACATATACGCATACATATATGTATACATATACACATATACATACATATAACATAAACACACATGCATGCATATACACTCATTCATACAAAAACATTTATCCCACAATAATGTGTAGTTGTGTATATGTGAATATGTGTGTATGTGTAAATGTGTATATATGAATATGTGTGTATGTGTAAATATGTACATGTGAAATTTTTTTGTATGTAGATAATCAGATTATTAATATCAAATACCATTATTTGTAGATTCTGATCAATCAGATGGAACTCCACCATCGTCTCCTCATCGTGCAACGACTTTATACTGTAAGTATATCAAACATTTAATTTTAAATATATTTGATGGATACATAACTTTTTTTTTTGTTTCTTATTATGTGCAGATTCTGATCAATCAGAGGGTACTCCACCACCTCCTACCCATGCAACGACTTCACATGTGTCCTCCGATAGGAATTATGATGAATTTTACTATGAAGAGCATATTATATGTTGGTGTAACTCTTGTTATGGCACGTATCGAAGACCACGATTGGAATGTATTGAACATGAGGTAGAGTATGGTACTTTTGAGCGTGCACCATCACCTGGTCAACGTGATAATGCTTGGGTATGTATTTTCTATATATATTAATGTCATTATTTTATTTAAAGACCATATATAAAATCAAATTACTGTTGATATACAGGAATACTTGCTTGATGATGATGATGATGATGATAAATTTTCTCATAATGTTAATATACCTTGTACACGTCATGGACTTGTTGTTCATCAATTACAAGTAGAGGTTTCTAGAAATCCTCTACCTCCTAGTTTAGAGAATGAAACGACTGGAGATTATCCATTGCCAGCTCGTGATCGTTCTTTAGTACAAACATATGATAGAAGAAGATATGGACGATGGAATAGAGGACCACTTCCTTTAGATGGAGAGGTTTTCAACTTTTGGGGTAATCACTATATGATTGCTCCATCCACTATTACTAATGCTGGTCGTGGTCTCTTTATTGTAGAGGATTTGTATGTGCCTCCGAACTCTGAAGTCACTCTTATGTCATTTTGTGGTCCTATATATGGATGGGGAGATTGGCATCGACTTTCACATTATGTTCAAAGCATGAGTACTTATGGAATATGCTTGAACGCAACATCCCTTACTAGTAGAAGGATTTTACATGCAGAAAATGAAAGATTATATATTGATGGAAGACCTTACATACATGGAAATATAGCAGGTTTAATAAATAGTAGTCGAGGATTACATAATAGTTCAAGGACTAATTGCACATTTGAGGAGCATGAAAATAGTCATGAATCACCATACATGAGTAGAGATGTATCAAGATACATAGTTGTCAATGCTAGTACTACATTACATGCCGGTGATGAACTATTAGTGGATTATGGATGGCGTAGACCTCCAAGAGCACCTTTTAGCTAGAGAGAATAAAAATTTTCTATCCATATTTAATAAGTTATATACTTAATTTTATATTTAAAGCATTTATGGAATACTAATGAATTTTATTTATATGTGTGGATTCCAACGTATGATGTTGATGATATTCCTCCACAACATGCACAATTACCAGTAAGACCTCATTTATCAGAAGCTTCCATGAGGAGGCTACACAAAACTAATCATGTGCAATATGCAAAGTTGAAAGATCTATATTCAAAAGACGATAAAGTACAAGATTTGTGTGACAATGATGAAGATGATGGCATGACAGATTTTATTGAGGATTGGTATCAAAATGACAATGAGAGCATTGATATTTCTAAAAATGAGAAATATCTTAGAGAGGAATGTCTAAAGCATGTATATGAAGGGAGTCGTTTGACACGACTAAGTGCGAGCTTACTTATTCTCAACCTTCAAAATCTTTTTGGATGGAGTAATGTATCTGTTTCAACACTATTAACGTATCTTACTTTGAACAAGCTGTATAAAAGTGATCCTCTCAAGCCACCATGATTTCCACTTTGTATCCTAAAGTTCAGATGCTCATCATTGACATGCAAGAGGTTTACTGCATACCCCAGGAATCCTGCTCGCACTAGTCCCTTATAATCAGATTGCTCTATCTTGAGTAACCTTTGTGCATGCGATTCATCCAGGTCACCATCGTATGGCCTATAAATAGTGCCAAATTCTTTGAATAGCAATTATAAACCCGCTTCTCACACTTTCAAACTGAACATATGATAGAATCGACAAATCATTCAATGAAGGTACATACTTCATATCCTCCAAAACAAACAATCGTATCCTGCCATCCAAAACAGTCAAATTTTTTGCGAATATTTTGAAAGATGCACATAAGCATACACATATATAAAATTATATGCATATATATATATATATATATATATATATTTATATTTATTTACTTTTTTTAATATATCTTTTTTTGATAAACTTACAAGTTATTATCTGAAAAGTTTTTACCAAGTCAGAATATTCTTCCTACCTCACATGATGAAATGAAGTAGATAATCAACAATCTTGGTATAGATTATCAATGTATACATGCATGTCCTAACGATTGTATTTTATATAGAGGTGAATATGCAGACTCTTTGACATGTCCCAAATGTCAATCTCCTCGATATAAGGGCGAAGAAGGTAAAATCCCAAAAAAGGTATTGAGACATTTTCGATTAGACATATGTTTCAAAGCCCCGAATTATCAAAGCTTTTGACTTGGGGACATGATCACAAAAGTACTGATGGAATAATCAGAATTCCTCATGATAGTGTTGCTTTTCAACATATTGATTCTACATGGCTTGAATTTGCACAAAATCCACAGAATCTAAGGTTAGGAGTTGCATTAAATGAGGTTAATCCATTCTCCATGAAATCCAGTAAATGGTCAACATGGCCAGTGGTAGTCATAAACTAAAATCTTTTGCCATATCTTAACATTAAAAAGGAACATTTAATGTTTTCACTTTTAATCCCAGGCAAAAGACAAGTTAAAGATATGAATATATATCTTGCTCCTCTCATTGACGATCTTCAAGAGTTATGGAGAGGTATTAATGTCATTGATGTATCGAAGAGCATCAATGAAAGACATATTACGGTTCGTGGTATTGTGGCTTGGACTATTCACGATTTTCCAAGATATGGTGTTTGTTCAGGTATTGATGTAATTTTTTTATTCAATATGCATGTAAATAAATATGATTTAATCTAATTATATTTTTATCATTTTCCATGATGCAGGAATATCTACTAAGGGTTATAAAGCTTGTCCATATTGTGGTGATTGGTTGAGATCAATCTATAGTAAGAATCTCAACAAAAATATTTATCTTCGACATCAACGATTCTTGCCTGATGATCATCCATTAAGATCTAAAAGAGAAGCGATACATTTTAATGGAAAGCTTGAAACAGGTCAGTGTCCAAAACCTATGATGCCTATGGATTTTTATAAAAAATGGACAGATGGACCTCTGATAGATCCAGAATCAGAAATCTTCAGTGATGATTCAGATAAGGAGTATGCGAACAGAGGTAAAGGAAAATTGGCACTCGCAGAGAACATATCAATATGGTATTCTTTGGAGTATTGGAAAGAGTTAAAAGTATGTCATTTTCTTGATCCTATGCATATATTCAAAAATATTGGTTATTCACTATGGCAGCATCTTCTTGGACTAAAAGATACCACAACATCAAGGAATGATTTGAAAGATAAAAAATCCAAACCAAAGTTATGGCCAATTTTTGATAGACATTATGCACCTGCTCCTTGGGTACTTACAACAAAAGAGATATAGACTATCAACAATAGAATTCAATTGATTAAGACTCCTACATGATATGGAGCATCTTTTCAAAACATGTTTACTATGGATGATAAGAGCTTATCTGGGTTAAAGACCCATGACTCGCATAACTTTTTGAAATATATTTTACCTTTGGTTATCGATGGATGTACAACGAAAGCAGTACGAGATGTGATCTATCGTCTTGGATCACTTATAAGGTAATTATGATACCTTTATATTTAATATATATGAATATTGGATATCTTTTATTTTTTAATTAACTTCTTTATAATTGTTTTTATGATATGTATAGGTGGATTACATCCAAAGAGATTGACAAAAACTCGATCCCACAAAAAGAACGTGAATGCAAAGAGCTACTATGTTTGATGGAGAAAGAACTTCCTACTTCATTTTTTGATATTCAGGTTCATTTATTAGTCCATCTTGTAGATGAAATAGAGATTGCAGGTGTTGTCAACACTCGATGGATGTTTTGGGTCGAGTGATTTATGGGAATATTAAAAGGTTATGTGCGACAAAGAGCGAAACTAGAAGGATCCATGGCAAAGGGTTGGATGCTTGAAGAGTGCATGTATTACATTAGTGAGTACCTTGAAAGAGTTCATGAAGAAGCTCCACGTGCATGGACCAATGAGTCTTTTTCAAAAATAACAGATGAGGTATTATCAGGTAAGGGGCTTCCATTCTTATTTACATTTCAAGAAAAAAATGATGTTTCTACTTTTGTAGCATATAATAGCAAATGCATGCAAGCATTCCTTAGCGAGTACGAGGAACTTCAAAATCTCCGAAGTAAAAGGCGAAAAAACAAAAGATTTAGACGTAATCTTGATAATAATGAGATTACAAATATATCTTCTTTCATGGATTGGCTATATAGTCGTTTGCAATGCTCCAATGCAAATAATGAAGAAATCTCAGATGAGCAAAGAGAGTTATCGATAGGTTGTGAACGAAAGGTAATTTTATTAAAATAATATTTTATTTTTTTCATATATGTATGTTAGTTTCTATTTACTAATTGAATTTATTTTGCAGGCTTGAATGTTCACTAATATGTGGGCTTTTGGACAGCACATTAGAATCAAAGCCATTGATTCTTTACGTAAAACAGAGGATTCTAGTATTGTTGCTTCTTTTAAGCAACTATCACGTGCTAGCTCAAAAGACACGAACCTTATAGATAGCGAACTTGGTTACATAGGAACTATTGTTGGTATCTACGAAATTTCATTTCGTACATTCAAACAGGTAGAAAAAAGTTTATATTTTTTTTGATAGAGTTAGTTATTTTTTTAAGCACCTAATAATGGGTTTTTGTTGTTATATATTTTGATAGGTCATTTTGAAGGTTGACTGGTTTCGAGACGAGTATAAAGGTAGTAATTCCACATTAAGACAGGAATTATCTGGGTTTTGGGCAATTGATTCTTCCAAGGTAATGTGATCTACTAAAGAACCATATATTCTTCCTAAGCATATTGAACAAGAATTTTTTTATAAAAACCTAGATGCTCATCCTTGGTGGCAAGTCATTCATGTGCAACCTAGAGGTAGGTCATTGTTTGAACAGTTTATTGTTAGAGAGATCGAAGAAAGTCCTCTTGATGATTCAACATCAGATACTGATACATCAACATCTGAAATAGAAATTAGAATCATTATACGTGATAATGATACTAATCTTTTTGATGAAGAGGATAATTCTCTACATACTGATTCTACTGATGAGGAAGAGGAATTACCAGAAATAGATATTAATCCATCAATAGATGATGTGATTCATGAGAACATAGATTTAACAATAGAAGAAATAAATGAAATCAATAAGGATAATGAAGATGAGACTATATTGATGTCTTACCAAAATGATGGCAATAATGAAAACATATGAGCGGATTAGATAGTAAATTCTACTCTAGTTATCAATCAATAACTTGAAGCTTTTGACTGGATATCAGATAATAGATTTTTTTATTAACTTGAATAATGATGAATCCTACTAGAGAGATGAAATCATGTTCTTCAAAGTTAGAACATGAAGCTCGGGGGTATGCCTAATTATTTTATATATAGCTTTATCTTCGAGGAGAAAATTTTTATCATGTATGTATGCATATGTGTGTGTATTCATGTGTATTAGTGTTGGAACTCAAAGTCAAGCACAAGCATGGAAGCACATCAGAAAGGTGGAAACACACAAGAAGAAGGAGCACGTAGGGAGCTCCATGAAGTAACTGTCAACTTTTCATAAGAATCCCCTACAAAAATAGTGATTTCCATCACTAAAATCATTGTAAATACCATTTTCTATTTTGGTAGCTCCATTTTGTGCAAGCCGAGGAGTCCTCGAGCTTGAGGAGTATTAGAAGTACCATCGTACCAATTTTCATAATTTTTAGACTCCGTTTGAGCCCTCAAATAAGCCCTGGAACCTAATTTTTAACTAGGCCGGACACTAGGTATGTATACATATATTAGTATGCATATGTATGTATTTCATGTATATGTATGTGTTTGCATTTGTGTGATATATGTATACATGTGTTAAATATGCATATGTGTATATATGCATATGCATTTATGTAAAATATTCATGTACTCATGTAATATATGCAAGTGTTTATAATTGTGTACATGTATATGTGTCTATGTGTAAATATGTACATGTAAATATGTATGCATGTATATATATGTTTATGTGTGCATGTAGGCATGTATATGTGATGTGTACATGTATATATGTATATATGTCTATGTGTAAATGTGTATATGTAAATGTGTATATGTAAATGTGTATATGTAAATATGTATGCATGTATATATATATTTATGTGTGCATTTAGGCATGTATGTGTGATGCATAATATATCTACTCCATTTTATATTTATGTATCCTATCTACATAATGTGTATATATCTTTATATATATTATGATCCTCGTTGATTTGAGTAGCTATATATAGAGGCATAAGGTTGGGAGGAGAGACATCTCTCTAGTAGGACGTCGGAGGAATAGATGCAATGTGTACATATACTTCAAACATATGGGTAAAAGGTTGAATTAGAGTTTTTAAATTAGGGGTTTTAAAACCCTAATATCGAAATTAGTGTTTTCAATTTAAGATTTTTGAAATAGGATTTATTTATTTATTTATTTATTTAATGCATATGCATGTGGTGTATGTATGTGTATCTATATGTGCATATGCATGTGTTGTGTGTGTGTATATATGCATGTGTATATGTATATATGCATGTAAATATGATTATATGAGTCTATGTGTGTGTACATATGATTATGCATGTGTATGTGTATGTGAGTATGTGTACGTGTATGTGAGTATATGTATGTGTCTATGTGTATTCATTATATGTGTGTAACTACATGCATGTGTATGTGTGTGTAAAAATGTGCATGTATGTGTGTGTATGTATAAATGTGCATGTATGTGTGTAAATGTGCATGTATGATGTATATGTGTGTGTATGCGTGTATTTATACCTCTAGTCTCACTCTTTTCTCTCGCTCTCTCTCATATACATACATACATGCATAAACACACATACTCATATCCACATATATATACATAAAAGCAGTGCATGCCGTGCATTATCGCGACAATGAGCCATAAGTGTCCGCATCTCTTTTAGACACCACTTAAGTGACCACACTGTCCCAAACTCTGTCTCAAGTGACCTAAGTACGTATTTTTTATCCCTTTCATCATGCTCACTACAAAAATAAAAAACATAATGTAAATAAAACATAAGATATTTATTTCAATTTATATGTAAAATTTTTACTTACTTCCAGGGTAAGTGGACAAAGTGCAGGTAAGAGTCGCATAGTGCCCGCATTCTTCTCTTGAACTCCAATCCATTCCCTATGTACACAATGTTCCCCTCTGGCTCTATATCGCACTCTAGTCCTAAGGTGCCTATGCATGTCCTCATATACAACTTGTTGATATATTTAGGTAGTGATGTGTGTGAACACTCTAGGACCGCCGGGGCACTTTTTTCCCTCTTTAGGAGGTTTTTTTCCCCCGGCTTGTATATACGCCTATTCGCCTAATGGGCTACTTATCTTTGTACATTCTCTAGTAATACATTCAGTATTGTGTGTTTGTGCTCCAAGCTTCTTCTTCTTCCTTGTGCTGTTTGCGTGCTTCCGTAGACGTCTATCTCCAACAATTGGTATCAGAGCAGGTTGTCTCTTCTTCTAGGGCCCCATCGACACTCCTCCGTTTGCAGTCTCAGATTCGCACGAAATTTGGTGAGCATACTCAGGGTGTTTCCGAGATCAAAACAGCTTCGTTGTGTGGTGCCAAAATCGCGATCTGAGCTCGTTTCGGCCTCCGAACGCACTATCGCAGTGCTTGTGCAGGCTATTTCGTCCTTTTGTGCCAAAGGTATATACGAATTTCTGTTCGCCAGTTTAAGCGTCTCGAAGTCTGCTACAGTTCTAGCAGAACTCGTCTCGGCAGTTCTGTTCAACTTTTTGAGATACAGTCAATTTTCTGCATCAAGGTATTTTAGTCACCGACCATGGCTGAAAGCAGTGATGTATTCCGTATGTTGGCTGTTGAGGATAAGTTGGATGGTACCAACTACCCATTATGGGCTTATATGATGCGACATGTATTGGTTGCAAAAGGACTGTGGAACATTGTGCAGGGTGTTGAAAGACGTCTTGTTACACCTGCAACTACAGGTACTACAAATACAGGTGCTGGAGGTGCTGGAGCTGATGAAGATGGTGTCGAAGATGATATTGTGCAGATTCCTGTTCGTGCTGCTGTTTCTGTTGCACCTACTGTAGAGCAGATTCGTTGGGATGGCAGAGATGCCCAGACACATGCATTGATAGCTTTGACTGTCAAACGTGCCATTATTCCTCAAATACGCTCTTGCCGAACAGCTAGGGATGCTTGGGATACACTTACCACATTGTACCAAGCTAGGAATGAGGCTCGTGTTGCTTATCTCCGAAAACAGTTGGAGAGTGAGCACATGAATGAAGGTGATTCTATGGACAATTTCCTAACGAAGATCAAAGATTTGAAGGAACAGTTGATTTCTGCTGATGAGGTTATACCAGATAGCTCACTTGTGTAGACCGTTTTGAATGGTCTTCCTGACTCATATCAGAGTTTTGCTTCTACTCTTCGGTTGATGATGAAAGGCAATCCAAATGCCTTATCATTTGAGGAGTTAGTCTCTATTCTGTTGCAGGAAGATCGGTCCAGGCAGAATAGGTCCATTATGCGAGTTGCAGATCAAGCTTTTCTGGCTAGTCAGAAGGGAAAAGGAAAATGGAGCTCTTCTACTAGTAAGCAGAAATCTGCAAATGCTGCACATTCAAAGAACCAAGACAAAGATGAGAAAAAATCAGAAAAGCAGAAATTGTTTTGTAAGTACAATAAAGGCAATGATCATATCATAAAGAACTATCCAAAACTGGCTGCTAAAGAGGCAAAGAAGAAAGAGGCTGGAATGGTTGTTGCAGAGGCCTCTACACCAAAAACAGAGTCTGCAAATCTTGTGCAGGAAGAAGAATGGGCGTTTACTACTGTCTGCAGTTTTGACCCATCTTCTCATGATCAGTGCATGTCTGCAGTAGACTCAGATGTTTGGTACTTTGACAGTGGGGCGACCAAACATATTACCTCGCAGCGCAGTTTCTTCTCTTCACTCGAGCCTGCCCCTACAGGGAATACTGTCACATGCGCCAATAACTCCTCTTATCCTGTTATGGGAGTTGGTAAGATCATTCTGACTACTGCTGATGGTACTTCTTTCACTTTGTCAGATGCTTTATTTGTGCCAGGGATCAAAAAGAATCTGTTATCAGTTTCTACATTAGCCAAGATTGGCTTGGTTTTGAAATTCGTTGATGACAGGTGTACAGTCCATGATCTCTCAAATGGCGATGTGATTATTGCTTCTGGCATTTTATGTCGTGGGCTGTATAAGCTCATAGACTATGAAAGATCTGTGAATGATTCGGCATGTGCAGTTCATGATTCTCAGGCTATGTCAGATGCAAAGCTTTGGCATGCACGCTTTGGTCATCTGAATTTTGCTAGTTTGTTACGCCTGCAGAAATCTGAAATGGTGTCCTCTTTGCCCAAACTTGAGGCACCTGGAAAACATGTTTGTGAAGGCTGTATTTTGGGCAAAATGCAATGTTCTTCCTTTCCAAAAGATGGTTCAGTTCGGGCTACGCAGAAATTGCAGCTTGTACATAGTGATGTCTGTGGTCCTATGCAGATACCCTCTTTTGGAAATTACCTTTACTTTGTGACTTTCATTGATGATTTTTCCAGGCATGCATGCGTATATCCACTCAAAGCAAAGTCCGAAGTGTTCATGTGCTTCAAACAGTTTTTGGTTTTGGCTGAAAACCTGTCAGCATGTAAAATGGGCACCCTCCGTTCTGATCCGGGGGGGGGGGGGGGATATATGTCTTCAGATTTTAATGCATTTCTGGCTGAATGTGGGATAAAACACCAGTGTACAGTGCCGTATACACCTCAACAGAATGGAGTTGCTGAACGGAAGAACAGGTCTCTCATGGAGATGGCGAGGTGTATGGTCAAGAGTCAGGCTTTACCTCATAGTTTCTGGCTTGAGGCTGTCATGTGTGCAGCATATGTACTGAACAGGTGTCTCACTAAAGCGTTGCAGTCTATGACTCCATATGAGGCTTGGCATGACCGCAAGCCATCTGTTGCTCATCTGCGTGTTTTTGGTTGTTTGGCATATGCATTAGTGCCTGAACAACATCGCAGAAAATTGGATGATAAGGCAGTAAAATGTATTTTTGTTGGGTACAGTTCTGAAAGTAAAGGCTATCGTCTGTATCATCCACAGACTAAACGCATTCTGGTTAGCCGTGATGTTGTCTCTATGGAAGATGCCATTCAGCCATTGCTTTCATGTACTAAGGAGACATCTGTTAGCTCCAAAGACATGTATGATACTTTGATGCCTCTTTTTACAGGTGGACAGGCTAGTGCTGGTCCTAATGAGGCAACTTTTCAGCCTTTGCAGGTTTCATATGATGATGCAGATCATTCCATTTCTGATGTAGATTTACATGATGCACTTGTTGATGAGAGAGCTGATATTGAGCAGGCAAAAACTATGCCAAAATGGCTGGTGCAGACTTTGCGTGACAACAAATTAGATGCACCTTTGTCATATCGTACTCGTTCAGGCTCTCATAGTGCCTCCTTTGCATCAGATTTCTATGCTATGGCTGCATCTAGTCTCTGTGATGAGAATGAGCCTGTTTCTTTTGATGAAGCACAAAATTCAGAAAATTGGATGGGTGTTATGCAATCTGAATATGATGCTATAATGAAGAATGGTACATGGTCTTTATGTGACTTGCCTCCTGGCAAGAAGGCCATTGGCACTAAGTGGGTATACAAGCTGAAGCGTAAACCTGATGGTACAGTTGACAGGTATAAGGCTAGGCTTGTTGCAAAGGGTTATGCACAGGAAAGAGGCATTGATTTTGATGAGACCTTTGCACCTACATGCCGTATGACTACTGTTCGGAGCATTTGTGCACTTGTAGCCCATCATGGTTGGAATGTACATCAGTTGGACATTAAAACAACATTTCTGAATGGTGACTTGCATGAAGAAGTGTATGTTTTTCAGCCCCGTGGCTTTGTGCAGAAAGAGCATGAAAACCAGGTTTGCAGGTTAAAGAAGGCATTATATGGTTTAAAGCAAGCACCACATGCTTGGTATGAGAAGATACATGCCTATCTGATTGCACATGGTTTTGAGAACAGTCCAACTGAAAGCACCTTATATGTTAAACGTGCTAATGATGTGCTTCTGATCATTGTTGTCTATGTTGATGACATGCTGCTCACTGGTCCTATTGAGACACATATTGCTGATTTTAAGGCTGATTTGCATGCCTCATTTGAGATGTCTGATTTAGGGCATTTGCATCATTATTTGGGCATTCAGTTTATGCACGTTGATGGTGGAATGGCTTTGTGTCAAACGAAATATATTGACACATGATTGCAGCTTTTTGGCCTTGAAGACTGTAAGCCTATTGCCACTCCTATGGAGACAGGTTTACGATTGAGTCTTCAGGATGTTGGAGATGCATTTGATGCTGTTCTCTATCAGCAAGCTGTTGGATGCTTGATTTACTTATGCATAACTCGGCCAGATATTTAGTTTGCTGTCTCACAGATGAGCATGTTTATGCATTACCCAGGAGTCACGCATTGGAAAGCGGTTAAGCGCATCTTTCGCTACTTGAGTGGTACTCGGCTACTTGGGTTGTTTTATCCCAAGGGGGGATCACTACCGCTAGATTTGCATGCTTTTTTTGACTCAGATTGGGCTGGTTGCTATGACACTCGTGTGTCCACCAGTGGTTTTTGCTTCATGCTTGGTAGCTCATGTATATCTTGCTTGAGCAAGAAGCAGCCTACTGTGGCCACTTCCAGTTGTGAGGCTGAGTATAGGGCAGCTTTCACAATGACTTTTGAGTGTGTGTGGCTCAGACGCCTTATGGCTGATTTGGGTGTTGGCCAGTCTTCTGCCACAACCATCTTCACTGACAGTCAGAGCGCATTGGCAGTTGCGAGGAACCCTGTGTTCCATGCTCGCACTAAGCACATTGAGGTGCATTATCACTATGTCAGGGAGAGGTTCTCTGCTGGGGAGATCAGCTTGGCATATGTGCCCACGCAGGAGAACATTGCAGACCTTTTCACGAAGGCTCTGCCTAGGGAGAAGTTTGAAGCTTTCCGCAAAGCTTTGGGCTTACTTCCTTTTGTGGAGTGATTTCCACATAGCTTGGCACTTCCTTATACATGAGTGCCAGCTCCTTGTTCACCGCATCACTCCCAGGGGGGATTTGTTGATATATTTAGGTAGTGATGTGTGTGAACACTCTAGGACCGCCGGGGCACTTTTTTCCCTCTTTAGGAGGTTTTTTTCCCCCGACTTGTATATACGCATATTGCCCTAATGGGCTACTTATCTTTGTACATTCTCTAGTAATACATTCAGTATTGTGTGTTTGTGCTCCAAGCTTCTTCTTCTTCCTTGTGTTGTTCGCGTGCTTCCGCAGACGTCTATCTCCAACACAACTCTGCTCTGCTATCACGATTTGGAGGTGGTATAGGTGTCCTGAAAATAGATAGATAAAAATAAATAAAAATATGTGTTATAATATCATTAAAAAAGTTTATGAAAAAGAGCATACCTATGAGCAGATAGCTCTCTTCTTGCATGTGGAGCCGCAGAAGAGCCCTCATCTGATCGCTGGGTAAGCATCTTGATCGTATAGTCCTGCTCCTCATCAGACATCTCTGAGTAATCACGCATGATGGCCCCTAGAGTATCAGACGAAAATCTTGCTCTCATAAGACTTTTTATGAGAGTGAGTTTCGCCTTTCTCTCTCTACTGGGATCCATAATACCTAACATATAAAACAAAATGGTTAGAAATCAATATATATACGTGTACATATGTGTGTGTGTATGCATTAAGTATGTGTATGTATGCATGTGTGTGTATGTATGTGCATGTATGTGTGTGTGTATGCATGTGTATGTGTGTGTATGCATCATTATGTGTGTATGTGTCTATGTGTGTATGTGTGTGTATATGTGTGTGTGTATGTGTGTGTGTCTATGTGTATGTGTGTGCATCTATGAGTGTGTATGTGTTTATGTGTGTGTATGTGTCTAGTGTGTATGTGTCTGTGTGTGTGTATGTGTCTATGTGTGTATGTGTATGCATGTATGTATGCATATGTGTGTGTATGCATTATGTATGCATATGTGTGTGTATGCATTATGTATGTGTATGTATGCATGTATGTATGTATGTATGTATGTATGCATATGCATATGCATTATGTATGTATATATATGCATGTATGTGTATGTGTGAGTATGTCTCTCTATGTGTGTGTATACATATATGTGTGTGTGTATGCATATATGTGTGTATGTGTGTATGTGTGTGTGTATATGTGTTTGTATGTGTGGATGCATGTGTATGTGTGTGTATGCATCATTATGTGTGTATGTGTGTATGTGTGTTTGTGTGTGTGTATATGTGTGTGTGTGTCTATGAGTGTGTATGTGTTTATGTGTATGTATGTATCTATGTGTGTGTATGTGTCTATGTGTGTATGTGTATGCATGTATGTATGCATATGTGTGTGTATGCATGTGTATGTGCATGTATGCATCATTATGTGTGTATGTGTCTATGTGTGTGTGTGTGTCTATGTGTATGTGTGTGTGTCTATGAGTGTGTATGTGTTTATGTGTATGTATGTATCTATGTGTGTGTATGTGTCTATGTGTGTATGTGTATGCATGTATGTATGCATGTTTGTGTGTGTGTATATGTGTGTGTGTATATATGTGTGTGTATGTGTATGTGTCTATGTGTATGTGTCGCTATGCGTCTATGAGTGTGTATGTGTTTATGTGTGTGTATGTGTCTATGTGTGTGTATGTGTCTATGTGTGTATGTGTATGCATGTATGTATGCATATGTGTGTGTATGCATTATGTATGTGTATGTAAGCATGTGCATTATGTATGCATGTAAGTATGTATGTATGCATATGCATATGCATTATGTATGCATATGTGTGTATGTGTGTGTATGCATTATGTATGCATATGTGTGTGTATGCATTATGTATGTGTATGTAAGCATGTGCATTATGTATGCATGTAAGTATGTATGTATGCATATGCATATGCATTATGTATGCATATGTATGCATGTATGTGTATGTGTGTGTATGTCTCTCTATGTGTGTGTATGCATATATGTGTGTGTATATGTGTTTGTATGTGTGTATGCATGTGTATGCATCATTATGTGTGTATGTGTCTATGTGTGTATGTGTGTGTATATGTGTGTGTGTGTCTATGTGTATGTGTGTGTATCTATGAGTATGTATGTGTTTATGTGTGTGTATGTGTCTATGTGTGTATGTGTCTATGTGTGTGTATGTATCTATGCATGTGCATTATGTATGCATGTAAGTATGTATGTACATTGTATGCATATTCATATGCATTATGTATGCATATGTATGCATGTATGTGTATATGTGTGTATGTCTCTCTATGTGTGTGTGTATGCATATATGTGTGTGTATATGTGTATGTATGTGTGTATGCATGTGTATATGTGCGTATGCATGTGTATGTGTGTATGTGTGTATGTGTGTATGTGTGTGTGTCTATGTGTATGTGTGTGTATCTATGAGTGTGTATGTGTTTATGTGTGTGTATGTTTCTATGTGTGTGTATGTGTGTATGTGTATGCATGTATGTATGCATATGTATGTGTATGCATGTGTATGTGTGTGTATGCATCATTATGTGTGTATGTGTCTATGTGTGTATGTGTTTGTGTATATGTGTGTGTGTCTATGTGTATGTGTCGCTATGCGCATATGAGTGTGTATGTGTTTATGTGTGTGTATGTGTCTATGTGTGTGTATGTGTCTATGTCATTATGTATGTGTATGTATGCATGTAAGTATGTATGTATGCATATGCATATGCATTATGTATGCATATGTATGCATGTATGTGTATGTGTGTGTATGTCTCTCTATGTGTGTGTGTATGCATATATGTGTGTGTATGTGTGTGTGTATATGTGTGTGTATGTGTGTGTGTATGTGTGTATGCATGTGTATGTGTGTGAATTCATCAGTATGTGTGTATGTGTGTGTGTATATGTGTGTGTATGTGTGTGCACGTCTATGTGTATGTGTGTGTCTATGAGTGTGTATGTGTTTATGTGTGTGTATGTGTCTATGTGTGTGTATGTGTCTATGTGTCTATGTGTATGCATGTATGTATGCATATGTGTGTGTATGTGTGTGTATGCATTATGTATGCATATGTGTGTATGCATTATGTATGTGTATGTATGCATGTGCATTATGTATGCATATGTGTGTGTATGCATGTAAGTATGTATGTATGTACGCATATGCATATGCATTATGTATGCATATGTGTGTGTATGCATGTAAGTATGTATGTATGTACGCATATGCATATGCATTATGTATGCATGTATGTGTATGTGTGTGCATGTCTCTCTATGTGTTTGTGTGTATGCATATATGTGTGTATGTGTGTGTGTATGTGTGTATGTGTGTGTATGTGTGTGTATATGTATGTGTATATGTGTGTGCATGTGTATGCATTATGTGTGCATGTGTGTATGCAACATTATTTGTGTATGTGTGTATATGTGTGTGTATTTGTGTGTATGTGTGTGTGTGTCTATGTGTATGTGTGTGTCTATGTGTGTATATGTGTGTGTGTATGCATATGTATGTGTGTGTAAGTGTGTGTGTGTGTGCGCATACCTTGCTTCAACGAGATGCATCTCTCTCTCTCTCTCGCTCTCTCTCTCTCTCTCTCTCTCTCTCTCTCTCTCTCTCTCTCTCTCTCTCTCTCTCTCTTCTTGCTCTCGCGTCCAAGTCCCGGCACAAATGTGCCGAGAGAAATGAATTTTTTTTTTTAACATTCCAGAGCGTCGCATATGTGACGATGTCTAGTTTGCCAACATCACAAATAACGTCGCTAGTTAGCGACAGTATTTGCGACGCACTAATTTAGTGTCACATAAGCGACGCAAGCATCACTTATGCGGCCAATGCCCGAAAAAAAAAATCCAAAAACAGCACCGTCGCACGGTGTTCGTTTTTATTACAATTCGGGGGCGTTGCTACACCCCCTATTTCTTGTAGTGGATCAAGCTTTGTCCTCAACTCATCTGGAACATGTACATATGCAATGAAGCCAAAAACTTTCAGATGTGATAAGTTTGGCTTTTTACCTGTAAACTTCTCTTCAGGTGTAACTTGATGTACATCAACAATCGGAGTTCTATTCATGATGTATACAAAGTGCACAACTTTTGTCCAATAACAATGAGGCATATTCTTCTGAGCCATCAAGGCTCTTGCTATTTCTGCAATATGTCTATTTTTGCGTTTAGCAACGCCATTCTGTTGTGGTGTGTACCTGCATGAAAAATGATGTGGAATTCCATGATTTTTTAGAAAACTGTTGAAGTCATTTGACATGTATTCACCTCCTCCATCAAATCTTAATGTATGAATGTACTTCCCTGTCTGCTTTTCCACCATAGCTTTAAAATTCTGGAAGTGAGTGAACACCTCGCTCTTCTCTTTCATGAAATATACCAATACTTTGCGTGTATGGTCATCAATGAAAGTAACATAAAATCTACAACCTCCCATAGATGTGGTCTTTGCAGGACCCCAAACATTTGTATGTACTATTTCTAGTACATTCTCACTAACATGCTTGTCATGTGGAAATGATGCTCTTGATTGTTTACCAAATTGACATGCTGCACATACCTTTTGCATTTCTGCAACTTTGAAATTTGGTAGTCCATGGACAATCTCCTTTGACTGCATCAATTTCAGTCTTTACAAGTTTGTATGTTCGATCCGTTTGTGCCACATCTCTATATCAACAATAACTCTTGTACCTTTTGCAAACATGGCTGCATTCATTTCAAGAATCTTCACATTTAAGGTGAACATCCTACCCACTTTGTTTCCTTTGGCAACCAATTGTCCATCCTGCTTGTACTCTTCTACATATAATCCATCAACATTGAACCTGACTCGTAATCCCTGGTCAACCATTTGTCCAACAAAAACCAGATTCTTTGTTATATTTGGAACATGCAGCACATCAGCAAGATGTTGTACCTTTCCATCCTCCATCGATAGTGCTATGTTTCCTGTATGCTCGATAGGATGTGATGTGTCATCATCTGTTTCAACATATCTAGGAACTTGCAATTTTTGCAAAGTACTAAACCATTCTGCATGATTGGTCATGTGATTTGAAGCATCTGAATCAACATACCAGACATTACCATTTGATTTTGAAACACTAGTAGACATCGTATTCATCATGTGATGTTGAACCATGAACAACTTCTCAAAATCATCTGCACTTGTTGATGCATAGTTATTCTGCTGCCTTCTGTTATTTTGATTCTTCAACCTGCAATCACGTTCAAAGTCTCGAGGTTTACCACAATTCTAACATCCTTTATTGTCATTACCTGAATCATTTCTTTAATAATTTATGCGGCCTCTTTGGCTCCCCCTACCTCGAAACTGTCCTCTTCCTCCTGCATGATTCTATTGTTGACCTTGGTCTTGGTTATTGTTTCCTTTTCCACTTCCGAAACCTCTACCTCTGCCTCTTCCTCTGCCAGAGTAGAATACTTGCTCAGAAGTAGGCTTTCCTTGGGAGATTGAATCCTCACCAAGATTCTTTTCTTCAATAATCAACATAGATACCAGATCAGCAAAATTTGGAATATTTTCCCTGGTCTGTATAGAAGTTCTGAACTCCTTATATGCAGCTCCTAAACCACGAAGACATATTTCCACCTTATCATCATCATCTACATTCATGCCAATAGATGCAAGTGACTCACATATGCTTTTGATTTTCAAGGTGTAGTCACTTACCGACATGCTCTTCTTCCCCAATGTATGCAACTCGTTCTTGAGTTGCAATTTCTGTGCCTTTGTATTGGTCTCATACAATGTGATCAAACTGTTCCAAGCCTCTTTTGGAGTCTTGGCATCTTGTATGTATCCAATCATGCTATCCTGTATGCTAACAGATAGCCAGTATATTACCTTTCGTTCTCCTTGATTCCATTCCTCATATGCTCTTACCTGATCTGTAGTCCGATTCCTTTCTGGTAACTACATATCATTTTCATTCTCTCCTTTGATGTACTTCCAATAGCCTTTTCCCATAAGGAAATTCGTCATTCTGAATCTCCAAGCATGGAAGTTGTTCTTGTCGAGCTTATCGCTCATAAGCTGACTCATTCCATCTGCGTTTGCCATTTTTGCAGCAATTCACAACACTGCAAAACACTACAAGCAGCACTTCTGCTTGAACATTGTCGCACTATGATGTGACAGTTCGATCTCAGAAAAACATAGTTTTGTGTACCAACAATACACAAAATCGCTTGAAATTCTGGATATGGAATATATGAGTGTTACCGAACACAACGCAAGTTACAATTTGTGAAACTGACCTGGTTTTTCTATGGGCCCCACCTTGCAGGCTCGAAACAGGGATAACTCTCAAAAATATTTTGAGGTCCTCTACCTTCACACCGATTTTCGTAGCAAACGGAGGTCGTTTGTGAATCGCATTTTCTCCACGCCTTGCTGCGTACTCTTCACCGTTGCCTTCTCCACGAGCTCTCTACAGCCACGCTGGCTCTGATACCATGTCACATGGAAGGAGATAAGGAAGAGAGCTCACACACAAACTCTCACTCTCAAGGAGAAGCACACACATTGATTGAGGAAAGGAAGAATAATTTTCTTCTTCTTCTATTACATAAAAAGGAATGTACAAGAATGACCTAAAACAAGAATACAACAAGTGCAATATATAAAGATCAGTACATAAGGAAAAACCTAATGTCCGCAAATGAGTGAGCTAGCAAGGAACAAATGTGCCATCATTGTCGGTAGATAAATCTAATAAAGCTCAATGAAGTATCCCTGACATATACCGGCGTGACCACTATACATGTCAGAGAAACGAAAAAATGTTACGTGTGATCCTAGATCATCACATGTTGAGCTTGATATCTCAACAGCTCATATGACCTCCTGCAAACTATATCCAATAGACCCCATAACAAGGTTCTGTCGAGGACGACAAATGTGAGAGGGAGGGGGTTGTTGGCATTAGCCAAAGGCATAGACAACGAGGAAGAATGTGAAGGCGGATTACGACAAAGTAGTGGGGAGCCAGGTGGTTTATTTTTTCCAAAGAAACATGTTTTATATTACTTTCTCAAAACCCCCAACAATGATTTTCATCACTCTTGTATCATATCTAACATACAAGCACACACTTTTGTAATTATATGCTCCCTTTTGTGCAAGCCAAGTAGTCCCCAAGCTTGAGGAGCTTAGGTAGAACACGCATACCAATTTCGGCTATTTTTAGATCTCGTTTAGACATCCAAATAGTACCTAGAACCTATTTTTTAACTATGCCGGACACTAGATGTGAAACCGGTCAAACTAGTCAAAAAACTATAAAGAGAGCTAGAGAGCTCATTTTTGAGGTTAGATAGTATGAGCTAGTGTAGGCTTGTATGACTTAGTGTGAGCTTGAGTTTGTAAGAGTGTTCTTGAGTAATAGAATCTACTTTCAACCTTCCATTGTGTCTTGCTTGTCTGTTCCTTGTGTGTGTATGTGTGTGTGTATCTCCATGCTTCTCACCTTCACTCTCACTAGATCTCGCGTTCACGATCTTCATATCACTCCTATCTCTTCCGCGGATTGATGTTAAGGAGGTGAAGCTTCTTAACGTGGTGCTTACCATTGTGTTAGAGCAACAAGGATGAAGATGAATCCCAATATTTCAATCAAAATAGTTCTCTTATCTAGCAAAATCTGTTCGACTGTCATGTGCTCCTCATTGACCATATATAAAGAGAAGTGGAAGCATTTGGCAAACTTGAGTTATCTTGCTGAAAAGTTGAGCAATTTGTTGAGTTGCCTGAATCAGAATGATGTTAAATCAGAAATGAAGAAAAGAAGTCTCTGATTCAACTGTTGGTTATAGTTGAAGACATGTTTGGTATCATTCACTGGAGAATTATTGCTTGATTTGTAGACAGTATGTGATGCCTCTTTGCTTAAGAAAGTGTTGAAGGGGTTATGGTGGATGAAGCAACTATCTCATACCTTATTCACATAGATGGGGTTTTTCATCCACTGTTAAAGAGAGAGAGAATCAATTTGGAAGACTTGAAATCTGCTTTGGCTCTTCAAGCTGAAAGTTCAGAGTCAACAATGTTTTTCTTCTCTAAGCTAAGATATTGTATGGCTAATATTTATAGAATCCAACAAGTAATTACATTGCTAGCACTTCATTCTTCTGTACTAAAGATTCTCAAAAAAGTTGTAGAAGGAGCTTTGATCTATGAGAACTCATTGATTTGAAGAGCCGTGCTTCGATGCTTCTAAGCAAAAAAATCCTAACACGTGAGAAGGGGAGTGAAAAGGGTGCATTTCTTTTTATGAGCATTGGCCATTGAGAAAGTTCATAGAATTTGTGGACCTTTGTGAAGAAATGCGTAATCTGGTTTCAGCTTCTTGCAAGGTTGGACATTTTTTATTTGATGCTCTTAGATGGAGTGGATTTGGAAGTGAGTGTCTTAAAGTGAAGCTCCTTGTTCTTGGAGCTTTGAAGTTGAGTGATGGTGGACCTCGTGCTAGAAAAAGTATACACAAAGATGGCAAATACTCTTGGTGACAGTCTCAAACTCAAACCACCAATGCCTTCAGAAAAAGTTAGTTAGATAGACGGGACATTGGCATATCAGATTCAATAGTTCAGAGTCTGACTTATATTCTAGTGAAACCCTCTACTGGATTCTGGAGTCATTAAGTCTAGGAAATTTCATGTTAATGAGTCAATGGAGGTAAACCAAGAGTCTTGGCAGGTAGCAATTCAAGCTACGAAAGGGGGAGCACAAGTGGAGGATAATTTGCAAACACATTCAGGGTTGCTGCTTGAGAAAAAGGGTTTCAGGTTTGCAATCCCTCATAGGTCAGCTTGTAGTAGAAAAAAATAGCTCATTTTAGAGAGTTGATGATGATGCTAGTATGGTTGAAATTCAAATTTGCATTATTTGCTGGAGAAAGATGATTCTAATTTCGCAGGTGATCCTATGAAGAGAAGAGAGTGGTTGCTCACTTTGCTGAGAGAGCTTGATTGCAATGTAGTTGTAGGGCATTCCCAAGAGTTGAGTCCAACTATTTCAAAGTTTACCAATTACATGCTTTTGGCTAGATATAAAGGATATATAGAAGATGCTATTGAATTGATTTTGAAGGCATCATGTACACTAAAGGCTCACCTATCAAAGGAACAATTGTATGTGAAATTTTTAGAAGATCATTTCAAGAAACTTCGTGTCAGGTGGAGTATCTTTTAAGTTGATTGCCAGTTTTATTGATTCTCCAAGTCATGAAGAAGAAAGATTGAGGCTACTCCATGTTATGATATCACCTAGTTGTAGTTTCTGAGCAATTTTGTCAGACTATCAGTACTTAGTGGAAAACTAGAAGGTCACATGGCTGGTATTGAGGACCCCAGTATATTTCAACATTGTATGTATAGGTTGTGAGTTCTTCGATCTATATATGCTCAGCTTTTGGCTAGTCGTTTCCCTTTTATAAATGTGCCTCTCATTCTGAGTCCGTGCTAAAAGTTAGGGTGTGATTGAGTAATGGTTTGAGTCCAATAGTAAGATTCTATGAGAGTCAGAGATTTCATCCATTCATGAAGTGCACCTCAAAGTATTGAGAACCATATTTGGGTTATTAGTTACTTTGTATATCTATTTTTTTATTTGAGAGTTTGGTTTCTAAAGTTCCATGAATTGATTACATTTGGGCATCAACCTGAGTGTATGTCAAGATAGATAAGTAAAAACAACAATAAAATTAGTAGTCAAGCATACATTTTCCTTGGGATATAGGACCGATTCATTAGCAATCCCACTCACGATGCAAGCTTAGCACATCCTGTCCAAGAGTGTTGTGAGCTCTTCTAGTGCCTCAGAATGTGGCAGATCTTGTAATGGAATCACAAAACTGAGCATGATTTGGTGGTGCTGTAGCTACTGCTAGAAGTCCTCGCACTGGTCATGACAAAGACTCAACAGAAGATGAAGAAGAGGAGGAGGTAGAAGATAAGGGCTATGAGGAAAATCAAAAGTTTGATGGATTCTAAGGTAATGATCATGAGATCAGGTTATCAAGTGCAAAACAGGCACAAAAGTTAGCGAAAGAAAAATGAGCTGAAGAATTCTTCAAGTCATCATACATGGCTGTGTATAATAGGGCTCAGGAAGCATCAGACAAACTAAGGATTGATAGCCTAATAGATGTGAATGCTGAAGATTCAGTTATATTTGGAGGAGAAGAAGATGATGATGAAGAGAGGCCTTTACAAAGGGCAAGGAAGGTAGTATTGAAGAAGCGATTTGAGAATAGAGTTCCAAGTGCAGGCCCACAAAGAAGTTGCACCTCTTTTACTACAAACAAGTAAGGAAGGGAATCAGGATGGATCTAGAGATGATGCAATGGACAAGGACAGAGCTACACTTGTCTTTACAGAGACTAAGGAATTTTGTCATAATGATTAGCATGATGAAGTGCTTTTTAGAAGGCTTGGAAAACAAATGTGTTTGAAAAGGATGATGTGCCTAGAAAAGAGGAGAAAAATCTTAAGGAAGATGGAGGGTAGATGGAAGTAAATGTTGAAACTAGGGAGGAAGAAATGGACGAGCACACACTACTGAGAAGGAGGAGGATGAGGTCATGTCAGAAGTAACTGTGGGTAAAGGATTAGCAAGTGCACTGCAACTACTGATCGAGAGGGGAACATTAAAAGAAGCAGTTGATTGTGGGGATTTCTTGCATCCATTTTTATTCAAGAACATTATGTGTGTGATTGTAAACTCCTAGACCAGGGTGAGTGAAATGAGGATGGGTAGAGAGTGGTGTATGTATGGGTGTGGTGAAAAGTGTGAACAAATGTGAGAGAGGTCTGTGTGTTAAGTGGAGAACTAAGGTATGTGTGGGGGCCAAACAACCTTGAGGAATGGTGTGTGGTGATGAGAGTTAGGGTAAGAGGATAGTGAGAGTAGGTGAGTGGTGAAAGTGTCTGTGGGAGTTTGGTGAAAAAGGTTGAAGAGCCTTGGAAAGTGTATATGAAGGTGTGGGAAAAGGATGAAGAGTAAGAAGAAGAAAAAAAGGGTGAGTGGAGACTTGAGAACGAGGTTAAGTGTGGGGGTAAGAGGCGACAATGGTCTAAATTAACATCACACATTTGTTTTTTTCTTGATAGTATGGTTCGTAGGAGCTCAAAAACTTAGTGTGGGGGGATATGTTACCCTCAGGTATGTCATGGAAAAAAAATCATGCAGCACTTATTTTGTATTAAACTTGTGACTGAAGTCCATTTCCATCCTCCGAATACCTCAAGCTTCTGGTATTTGTGGTTTCAAGATGTCTTAAGAAAGGACTATCCTCGTTGTTCTCTGTTTGGAAAAAAAAAGAGAAAGAAAAAAGGGAATGAAAAAGAAAAGAAAAATAGAAAAAAAAATTCACTAATGGTGATCTGCAACTTGCCTTCCCACGCCTCCCCTCTGTTTGCCATGTGCTAGAGAGCATTCAAGATTGTACGAAGGATTCATTTATGGTCTGAATAAGACCACAAAAGGGTTTTTTTCTAGCTTCTTCAATGGGGTGAGGGGTCGAGAGGTGCACAAAAAGAGGGTGTCCCTCCTATTGTGGCCGGGCTCTCTCTCTCTCTCTCTCTCTCTCTCTCTCTCTCTCTGGGAAGAAGGATAGAGGAACAGAGAGTGAGGGTATATCAATGGCGAGTTGGGATGGTAATATGACACCCAGGTTTCCAGCATAGTAGAAGCTCCGACAGCTACTCTCAGAACTCTGGATCGCAGAGCCATCTATTTTTGCAATACTTCCAACCTTATTTTCTCCATGGCATTTGCACTGCAACGTCATTGAATGATCTTGCTTCTACATTCTTGCCTGTGGTCTCGACTGAGGTTCTCAAGGTGAAGCATCATTCGAACTTTCGGGTTTTATGTTCAGATATAACGAGGGCAGAATTCCATGCCTTGAGGCATTTTCTTCTAGTATCCTTATCTATCGCTGCTTTGATTTGATCAAGTTTGGAGAAATAAATTCGTGCCCATAGGATCTTAACACAGATTTGCATGGAAACTTTACATGGTGCGAAAGCGGAAGTAGCTGGAATCTGTGCGATAGAACTTTTTGCAAACGATGTAGCTCTTGTAGAATCAAACTTTAAAATCTTTCACTTGCAAGTGGACTTTGAGAGTGCACCATCCATGTGCATGCATGTTTTCTGTAGGTGTCGCATGACAAAATGGCGTACACTTCATGATAACTTGGAGAAACAGAGCATATTATTAGAGATGGTTAACAAGCTAAGTCATCATTTAACGGACGCTTGGGTGAGGGTGTGCAAAGTGCACACAGTTGAAAGTAGAGCCCTGAAGGAGGCTGTGGACGAGATATTCCTATACACTGGCACAATCCTTAATCTATTCAGAATGCTCTTGGATTATGCAAGAATGGCTAGCAAAAGTAGATTTATTCCAGTCGAAATTCAAACGGCTGAGGCTTGGTTGGAAGAGAGATGTAGTAGTTGGAAAAGTCTCGCTTTGAGTGACATTAGGGACCCTTGTCATTGGCCTTTAAAACGTGATAAAAATATGCCTCAGACCATGCAACTACTGAGAGAATCCAAGCTTCATAGAAACAATTATAAGGTGCAGTCAACTTCTCATATGCCGCATGCGAGTACAAATGATGGTTTTTCAGGTGTTCACTGCAATGTTCATGGTGTTTTTCATGTGTCGTTTGTGGGTCAGGAGGATAATGATTTGTGACATGAATGATCGAGCTGAGGATGAAGATGAATCCCAAGATTTCAATCAAAATAATTCTCTTATCTGGCAAAATCTGTTCACTACCATGTGCTCCTCATTGACCATATATAAACAGAAGTGCAAGCATTTGGCAAACTTGAGTTATCTTGTGATGCGGCCTCTTTGCTTAAGAAAGTGCCAAAGATGTTCTGGTGGATGAAGCAACTATCTAATGCCTTATTCACATAGATGGGGTTTTTCATCCACTCTTAAAGAGAGAGAGAGAATGAGTTTGGCGGACTTGAAATCTGCACTCTTGAAGCTTAAAGTTCAGATTCAGCAATGTTTTTCTACTCTAAGCTGAGGTATTGTATGGCTAATATTTATAGAATCCATCAAGTCATTGCATCGCTAGCAGATCATTCTAAGGCTGGACATTTTTTATTCGATGCTCTTAGATGGAGTGGATTTGGAAGTGAGTGCCTTAAAGTGAAGCTCCTTGTTCTTGCAGTTCTGAATTCGAGTGATGGTGGAGCAGCTTGGCTAGTGCTAGAGACAGTATACACAGAGCTGGCAAATAGTCTTGGTAACAGTCTCGAAGCCAAACTACCGATGCCTTTAGAAAAAAAAATCAGTTAGACAAAAGGGACATTGGGATATCAGCTTCAGCAGTTCAGTGAGTCTGACTTATATTCTATTAAAAGCCTCTACTGGATTCTGGAGACATCCAATCCTAGAAATTTCAGGTTAATGAGTCAATGAAGGCAAACCAAGAGTCTTGGCAGGTAGCAATTCAAGCTGCTGAAGCGGGAGCACAAGTGGAGGACAATTTACAGACACATTCAAGGTTGTTGCTTGAGAAAAAGGGTTTCAGGTTTGCAATCCCTCATAGATCAGCTTGTAGCAGGAAAAGATAGCTCATTTTGGAGAGTTGATGATGATGCTAGTATGTCATACATTCAAATTTGCATTCTTTCTGGAGAAAGATGATTCAAATTTCGTAATTGATCATATGAGTGCTTGTGCAAGAGGAGGAACTCCTCCCCCGCAAACCTATCAATTCAATAGGCAACTGACACAAGGGCTTAACCTCTACTGTAACATAGAACAAAAAAAATATACCAATCATATCATGGAAAATTGTCCTTATAATAGACAATCTAGGCCACTCTTGCCACAACAATACAGGCCATTTGGATGCCAACCAAGAGAACAAGTCATGGAGGCTCCAATATATGCTCCGTATCAAGGAACACCCATGGCGTCAAGGCCATATGCATATCATGGATAGAACCAACCTCAACCTATTCAAGTACACACAACTAGAAGAAAAACTTGAGAGAGTTGTAGTACCTGTGATACCATTGATTTGTATAGAAAACATAAATCAAGGCTGCAAACAAAGATATGGAATTTATTATGCCTATGATGAGAGTCTCATAGAGTATGAATCTTCTTATAGGAAACAATGTTATGAACATGATGGCTATGTAAACACATATGATCTGAATATGTCAACCTCATGTATATAGCTCCTAGAGCTCAAGCTCTTAGAAGATCATCAGCAAGACCACCTTCACCTAGAGGACCATGCTATAGATGTGGAGGAGACCATTTCATTAGGGAGTGCACAATTCCATACCACCCACCACCTCAGAGGTTTTGGGAAGGGTATTGCAGGGACTGTGGAAAAGAACACTTGTACAGGGACTACCTTAAGAACCCATCCAAAGTATCACCTACATCTCAGTTTAATATAATTGAAGTAATAGAATCCTTAGGAAGTGATAAAGAATACATTTTGCATTTGAAAGCCATCACTAGAGCTAAAGCTAAGGAAAGCCTAGAAAATCAAAGGCATGATAGTACTAAGAGTAAGAACGAGATAGAATCTTCATCTCAAATAGTAGAAGATTTAGAAGAATCATATGAAGTCTCAAGGAAGAAGAAAACTCAGAAATGGAAAGCCATATGAGAGAAAATGAAGAACAAGTGGATTAAGAAATTGGCTAAAGAGAAAGAGAAAGCTATTGAACTTAAGCTAACTTGTCCGACTAAACAAAATGCAAATGTGGTGAAAGAAAACCAAACTAAGGAATAGGAAAGATCAATTCTAGCGGATCCTATGCTAGAAGATTCAAAAATGTGGTTGAAAGCTTATAAGTCTAAAATAGAGACAGGACCTAGTCTAGAGAAATATGACATAAATTACACGGCAGGAGATCTAAAAAAGGAAAGACTTGAAATATGTAAAAAATTGATCAAAATTACTCAGACTATGCTAGAACAAGCCACAACCAACCTCCCTAAAACGAGAATTCCAAAAGAAACATTGCGAGAATGTTTAGGAAATCTCAACTCACCACAGAAGGAACTAGAGCAAGTCAAGGAGATTGAAGAAAAATTAGGTTCTGAGACCATAGAAAAGGACTCAACGATTCCAAAAGTGGAAGCCAACTGGTTGGACTTGTCAGCCAGAGTCCAAGAAGAAAGGTGGAAGAAAATCGAAAGAGATATCCCTCTTTTTGCAGAACTAGATGCTTCAATGAACCAACCTATGGTAGAGGAGGAACAAACTCAGAGAATTTGAGCAATCATGATCAAAATAGAGACGACACTGTCAGCCTAACTACAATTCCAAATTATATGGATGAATATGAACAAAAATCTGATTTCTTTCATGCCCCAACAATAGGATACAAAGAGAACAGAACATAAGAGGAAGTGTCGACTATGCAACAAGAATTGAAGAAAGCAAAAGTTCAATGTTCTATAACTCTAGAAGAAATTTTGCAAGATACCTGTGGATAAAGTGGGAACTTTTAGTGAAGGAGATGAAGGAAATACATGTCTTCCAATTGAGGATATACAACCAAGGCCATATTAGATATTGGTGCTAGAGTAGGAATAGATACCAAAGAGATTTGAGAGAAATGGGAAAAACCAGGCCGATGATCAACTAGAATAAAGTTACAATTGGTAGATGGTCATGTACAATGACCTTTAGGACTCTTTGAGAATGTAATTTTGACCACATGCAAAGTAGAATTCAAACATACCCTAGTTATATGCCAATTTGGCAAGGCAAGCAATTTGGAGATGATCCTAGGAAGAGCGTTCATGTAAAGGCTAAAGATAGTTCAAGATGGGGGATGAGATGTTTTGTATCTTCAACACCAAGGCATGACAACAAAAATAAATCTCCAAAATTTCTTGTATAGGGATGTCCCACCCCTTCAGTGGAATCATGTACATAAAGAGGAGGATGATGTATCAATCCATAGCGTTGGATCTAGTGACCAATCATGGATGAACGAGGATACACAGCTATGAATTGCAAGGCACCTCAATGTGAGGTGAAAATGACAACATTGGCAATTAGGCCAAGAAGAAACCAATAGAAGAACTGACCTACATGCCTCAAATATTTCTTGATGAAGCTTTTGAACCACACGGATGAATGGAAATATTAGCAACATTGGATGTATGTGTAAACGAAGAAGTACTAGCCATGACCGAGTGTGTGGATGAAGAAGGATATGATTTGAGCCTGTACATGGTAGTACTCCAAGAGGTAGAAAAAGGAGAGCTAATAGAAAATGAATGGAAAGAAGAATACAAAATCATAGAAATATCTAAAAGAACAATATCTAAAAGAAGTATAAATGGAAGTCTCCAAGGAAAATAAAAAAATATTCTCCATAGAAGAATACCTAGAAAGCCCTAGGAAGGTGAATACCGAAATGGAGGATGAAAATTTACAACTTGAAAATTTTGAGAACATTGAAGTAGAGGAAAGAAAGATAGCAATTCAAATGCCTAAGAGAAAAGCACAAGAGGGAGTCGCATAAGAACAAAGAGAAAACAAAGAAAATCATAGTAACCCTAGAGGGGGATGAACAAAGATGCACCTACATAGGTGTGTCGTTAGAAGAAGAACAAGAGCAAATAGCATTGTTACAAGAATATAGGGACACATTTGCTTGGACTCACAAAGATTTGAAAAGTGTTTATCCCTTGATATGTTCTCATAGAATTCCTATTACACTAGACACTAAACCATCTAAGCAAAGACCTTATACCTATAACGATGTCTATGCAGCGAGAATTAAAGAAGAAATAGACAAATTGTTGGCATATGGATTGATATATGAGATAGTGCACACTGAATGGGTTTCACTTTTAGTGGTTGTACCAAAGAAGAATGGTAAACTAAGGGTTTGTATTAACCTAAAAAAGGTTAACAATGCCACCATTTGAGACAGCTACCCATTACCTATTACAAACCATCTTTTGGAAAGTGTAGTAGGCAAGGAAGTGTGCAACTTCCTTGATGGATTTTCATGGTGTAATCAGTTAGAAATTGCTACAAAAGATCAATACAAAACCACCATCGCTAGAAAATGGGGAGAATCTACATTTAGGGTTATGCCTTTTGGTTCAACCAATACCCAAGCAACCTTCTAGACCATATACTAGAACGTAGCAAAATGTTTGACAAATATAGGCAATATAGAGTATGCTTGAATTTGGTGAAATGTGCCTTCATGGCGAGACAAGGTAAAATATTAGGACATAGTGTCCAAAAACGGTATATCTACAGATGTTGAGGTTGTAGCAAGGAATGACCAAAACCCACACCACCTTGCATGGAAGCAAGAAGGAAAGCTCAAGAGTGACTCTCCTCTCATCCACCCCTACCTCCCACATGTTCAAGCCATTGGCAACAGCCCCATGCTTTGCCACATGCTTGAAAACAAGGAGAATAGGGAGTCAAGGATCCTAGTCCATGAGGAAAATACAAGCACATGCAACTACTCTACTCACACAAAGAAGAGACATGCATAGACACACACACACCACTCTCACACACTCACAAGACACAATACATGTAAATGTAAATAGTCTTCTTGGAGTAAATGAGAGCATCTTCCATTGATAAAGGATTTTACATGAGAGCACGTCGACCAAAAGCTCCCCTCTTTACAAAAATGAGCTTCTTTATATAGGCTAAGCTCTATTCCCCATGTGGCTCTTTGAAAAGTCAAAAAGGTGATTCTCTCTCTAATTGCCAATCTTCTAGGACATTCTTTCCTAACAAACAAATCTTCCAAAAAGCACGCCAGGGGATTTCTAGGATTTCTCTACGTGGGATTTGCTTTAAGAGAGCAAAATAAGGAAAATATCCAAGGTCACCTATACTATGGTATGAGGAAATATCAAAAAGTGAGTTTTGGAGAGTGTTCACATGTGACACTCAAGTATATACAAAGAGGATTATTCTCATGGTCTAGGGAGGGTTCTCATGCACAAATGAAGATGTGTGCATACCCTACAACCCAACAACAGATGAGACAAAATCAAAGTGATTCTTGAATTACCAAGACTTAGGAATGTGAAAGAAGTGCAAGCTTTCATGGGACGTTGTGGATATTATTGTAGATTCATTCACAAGTATGCCATAATTGCAAAATCATCATATGGACTTTTAACTCAATTCAATTGGACATATGAATGCAAACAAGCATTTTATGAGTTAAAATAAAGACTGAGCTCATCCACAATTCTAAAAGTGCCGAATCACAATAAACCATTCCACATACATGTTGATGCATCTAATTTTTGGTGTAAATCACAAGCCTACACATTTGGCTTGAAAGATATCATGAAGACTCTACATGCATGAAGAACCATAGGAACATATGCTAGTGATTACTTACCACTTTACCTCATTGTAAAAGTCAATTTGACTTAGAATCTTTTGTAATCACCTACCCAAATGATTCGTGGAAAAGGTAGTTCACTTGATTGAGAGAATATCTCCAAGCTTTTAGAAGCTTGATTAGAGGGAGCCAAGAATTTGAATTCGAATTCAAATTCTTACATTTTGCATATAAAAGGAGAACTTGAAAAGTCACGGTGAGAGACATCACTCCCGAGCTTCATTCTACTGTCATTTAGTGTGTGTGAGGACTACTCCATAGCCTACACCTATTTACACCATTAGGCAATGCTTGTCATGCCAATGGGATTGTACACAAGTGTTAATTTATAGATACATTTACATCATTCATCTCTATGTTCACTGATTGTCTACTCCAAAGTCTGTCAACTTGTCAAGGGCATATCTCAGTCAATACTACTCCAAATTCAGTGATTAAAAGCTTGTTGGATTCAGCTCAAAGTCATCTACATGTTGACAAAGCTTGAAGTGATTTCATTCAGCCAATTCAAAGAAATCGTCGTCGAGGTGCTCACTGGTCTATCTCTGCTATAGTCCTAAAAAATTGGGCGTATACCAAATCTTGCTAAATTAATTTCTCTTAGCATAGTTCATCATTTTACATCATTCCACTTGAAAATATTAGCTTACTAAGTTAATTGAATACCCCTAGAAGGAATTTTATCAATTGCTACTGTGCTGGTCACACTGAGCAAAACATTGAGCAGGTGTCAAGACCAAAATAGAAGGTTTTCTTGACCTTGTGACTTCCAAAGTTATCTGTTTTGATTCAATCATTACACACTTCATTTCCAAAGGACATAGGCCATTTCTTGGTGTCATTGGAAAGCTAAGGGAGTCTACTAAACAAGTCTGGAGCTAAAGACGGCTGGTACAAAGCAAGTTTTAGCAGTACCTACTCAATCTCTTGGATCATCCATCCATCTTTCCCAACAGTGGTATTAGAGCAAATAAGGTAAAATGGGAGATGGTTTTCCTTCATTTATTGACAAATTGGACAGGAACAACTATCAAGCTTGGTCTCTAAGGATGAAGACCTACTTACAAGGAAGGAGTCTCTATGAATACATCTCAGGAGATGATGAATTGCCCTTATTCAAAGCAAGAGGTTTGCCAACCAAGGAGGAGCAAGAAAAACTTAACACATGGTATGCAAGGGATGCATTGGCAAGGTCTTATCTACTCAACTCTATATCTGACTTTCTTTTACCTCATATCAGAAATTGTAAGACTTCCCAGGAGACTTGGGAAACCTTGTCATCATATTTTTCCTCCAATACAAGGGCTAGGAAAAATCAGTTGTGGATTGAATTCACAACACTAAGGAAGCAACCTAAGCAAGCTATTTCAGAATTTGTGACCAAGATCAAAGATGTTGCAGATCAGTTAGCACGCATAGGAGAAGAGATTGAAGAGGAACAAATTGTAAGGCAGGTAATCAATGGGATCAAGGCTGATGACAAGTGGGAAAGCTTCACTACTGCAATGGATCTCTACATGGACATGCACACTCCAGATCTTACAACTCTCATGGGTCAACTATTCACACATGAAGCAAAGCTTACCAAGAGTGGAGATACTACCAAAGGTAACAACTCTTCTTCCCTATACACTGATAAGAAATCTAAGGATAAAGGCAAGAGTAAGAAGGTGGAAGATGAATGCTCTACATCCCAAGCCAACTATGCAGGGAGATGTAGATCTTCAAGAGGTAGGGGTAGAGGAGGTAAGCAAGGTAGGGGGAGACCCTATAACTCATCACCATGTAACATTTGTTGCTTATCAAATCACACCACAGATGAGTGTTACAAGAATTACAAAAATCAGAGAGGAAGAGGCTACCAAAGAGGTGGATACTCACAGTCTAGAGGAAGGTTCAACCATCACCAAGGCCACAACAACAATTACAACAACAACTACAACAACAATTACAATGGCAACTACCAAGGAGGATTCAGAAACAGAAAAGACTACAACAACTACACAGAGGAGCAGGATGACTCTCTCTTGATCATGAACATGACTTCAAAGTCAGGTACAAATGATGATCACTTATTTTATATTGATTCAGGGTGTTCAAATCATGTGACTGGTAATGTGGCACTACTCTCTGATCTTGAGGAACCAAAAGGTAAACACCAAGTCCAAACAGGTGATGATACAAAGCATTCTGTAGTTAAAGTTGGGAATGTGAAAACTTGTGATGGTAATCAGATTTTGTTGAGCAGAGTACTTTATGTACCTACAATTACAAAGAACTTAATGAGTGTTGGTCAGATTGTAGAGAAAGGGTTGCATGTCACATTCAATCAGTACGGAGCATTTGTGGAGGACCCAAGACATGGATTCAAAAGGATAGCTAAAGGGGAAAAATGAGGTAGACTTTTCACTTTTGAGTTGGAAGATACAAAAAATATTGCATTACACAGTTATAAGGATCAGACACTTTCAGAGCTTGAGATTTGGCACAAGAGATTAGGGCACATAGGAGAAAGGACCTTGAAGCAAATGTGCAGAGACCAATGTGTGCTTGGGATACCTAATGTATCCAAGCAACATATGATTTACAAGTGTGGTGCTTGTCAATTTGGTAAGTCTCACAGGTTACCCTTCTCCAATAAAGGATATATGCATGAAGACTATCTTGAGCTTGTACACACAAATGTATGGGGACCTAGCAAAGACCCCTCAGTTTCAGGTTCAAGGTACTATGTGTCTTTTATTGATGACTATAGCAGATGGACTGTATTATACTTTATGAAGCACAAGGATGAGGTATTTAATTGTTTTACGAAATATCTTGCACTAGTTGAAAATCAGACAGGAAGGAATTTGAAGAGGCTAAGGTTAGATGGAGGAGGTGAGTACTTCTCCAATGAATTTGAGGACTTCTTGCAGGACAGAGGCATCAAAAGGGAAATAACCACAAGGTTCTCTCCTGAATAGAATGGGGTAGCTGAAAGAAGAAATAGGTTAATTGTTGAGACAGCTAGATCTATGCTTAATGAGAAGAAATTACCTAACTATCTATGGGCAGAGAGTGTTTCTACTGCCACCTATCTCATAAACAGGTTACCATCAAAATCACTTGATGGTATGACACCATATGAAGCATGGCATGGTAAGAGACCATCATTGGATCACTGCGAAATTTTTGGATGTGTAGCATATGTACACATTCCTTCACAGGTAAGAGGAAAGCTAGATCCAAAGGCTGAAAAATGTATTTTCATTGGATATGATGTAAATAAAAAAGGTTACAGGTTTTATAACCCTACCAATAAAGGATTTATGGTAAGCAGAGATGTGATCTTTGATGAGAATGAATGCAGGAAGGTCAAACTACCTTATGATTTGGAAGAAGAATTTCCAAAACTTACAAAGGAGGAACCTACTCAGGATGGAGAGTCAAGTTCAGATGATGAAGATACAATCAACCTTGAAGAGTTCAAGGCATGGAAGTCCAAAGGCAAAATGAAGATGAAGAAGCTTGAGGACATACCAGAATCTTCAACTCAATCAATCAGAAGATCTCAAAGAGAAAGCAAAAAACCTATCAGATATGGGTATGATACATCTCTTGTTACTAAACATTCAATTTATCTTGCAAAGAATTTGTCAAATGAAGAACCAGGTTCATATGAAGAAGAAATCACCAAATCATAATGGAAAGAAGCTATGGATGAGGAGATTGAAGCACTCAAAGAGAGTGATACATGGGAATTAGTACCCAAGAAGTGTTGGTGTAACACAAGCCTTCACATTTGGCCTGGATATCTACGTTGAAGACTATACATGACGCAAAGACCATAGGGACTTATGCCTATGAGTTCTTACCAGTTTACCTCTTGTAAAAATATAAATGACTTGGCGCATCATTATGCAATCATGCCGAATTAATTGGAAGTCGTGAAAAGGCGGTTGATTGATCGAGAGAATATCTCAATCAATTTTTTAGGTGAAAGATTTTAGGAGATTGATTTGAATTCTAATTCAAGTCATCACTCAATTCCTATAAAAGCTACAAGAAAAAATGTCGCGGTGTGTTCTTCAATCATCCTGTGGCGCTCCACTAACCCCGAAGCATTACTGTATCAATCACTGAGGTTGTGAGGTCTACTATATAGCCTACATCTTTGAGTACCATTGAGCTATGTTTATCATGCCAATGGGAATGTACATTTACATGATCTAATACAAATACTTACATTCATTTACTCTGTGATTCTCTGAGTCATTATCTTCAAGTCTGTCAACCTTGAAGAAGTATATCTCAGGATCTACTGAACCAAATCAAGTGATTCAAAGCTTGATAGATTCAGCTCTATGCATATCACAAACACACAAAGTTTTGAAGCAACTTGATTCAGTCAATTTCAAGAAATTACAGTCAAAGTGCTCACTGTTGCAGTTCTTACGGTAAACTAGTAATTTTCCGGTAGAAGAACGAAGTAGATCTTGCAGAGTAATGCAAAGTTTCTTATGAGAGATAGCTCACTCTATAGCTAAACATCTCTACTTTTAGTTGATCAATCTTTTCGGTGAAAAAGATATCTATACACTGTACAAAGTCTGACCGAAAAGAGGCTGTCTGAACTAGAGAAATTTTTTCTTAAACTTCAGAAAAAGTTCTGTTAGTTAAGAGAGTTCATGTGTCACTTCCTTACTTCATGTATGTTCACTTGAAGTAATTATAAACAAAATTATAGTTCATTCCGGTACAATTCCGGTACAATTACGGTGTCAGTCCAGTGGAAGTCTGGTGAAATTTCGGTCCAGTGAAATTTCGGTGAATTTTTAGAAAAGTTAGAGCACTGTCTTATATTTTCCGCAAGGCTCAATCCTCATCGCATCATCAAGGAGTAGAAACAAAGGAAAAGATCAAAGAGGGCTGGTACAAAGCAGGATTAGCAGTACCAACTCAATCTTCTGAGTGCATCCAACCATCACTCCCAACAGTGGTATCAGAGCAAATAAGGTAATCATGGGTGATGGTTTTCCTTCATTCATTGACAAATTGGACAGGAACAATTACCAAGCTTGGTCTCTAAGGATGAAGACCTATCTACAAGGAAGGAGCTTGTTTGGATACATATCAGGAGATGAGGAATTGCCCTCGTTCAAGACCAGAGGCCTACCTACAAAGGATGAACATGAGAAGCTAAATCAATGGTGTGCAAAAGATGCTTTGGCAAGGTCATATCTTCTAAACTCTATTTCTGATTTCCTTCTACCTCATGTAAGGAATTGCAAAACTTCCCAAGAGACTTGGGAAACCTTGTCAACATATTTTTCATCAAGCACAAGGGCCAGAAAGAATCAGCTATGGATTGAGTTTACAACTCTCAGAAAGCAATCAAAACAATGTGTCTCAGATTTTGTCACCAAAGTCAAGGACATTGCAGATCAACTTGCAAGTGTTCGAGAAGAAATTGAGGAAGAGCAAATAGTCAGACAAGTGATCAATGGACTAAAGGCAGATGACAAGTGGGAGAGCTTTACCACAGCAATGGACTTGTACATGGACATCCAAGCACCTGATCTAACAACTCTGATTGGACAACTCTTTACACATGAAGCAAAGATCACAAAGAATGGAGAACAATCAAAAGGTAACAACTCTTCTGCCCTTTACACTGATAAAAAGGTAAAAGACAAAAGTAAAAATAAGAAGGTTGATGAAGAAGGCTCTACCTCCCAAGCAAACTATGCAGGGAGAGGTAGATCATCTAGAGGAAGGGGCAGAGGAGGTAAGTCAGGTAGGGGGAGATCCTACAATCAATCTCCATGCAATATTTGTGGCTTGTCTAACCATACCACAGATGAGTGCTACAGAAATTATAAGAATAAGAGAGGAAGAGGCTACTCTAGAGGAGGATACTCTCAAGGCAGAGGCAGATTTAACCAATCTCAAGGCTACCATGGCTACAACAATAATTACAACAATAGCTACAATCACAATAGCAACTATCAAGGTGGATACAGAAATAGGAAAGACTACAACAATTATGCAGAAGAGCAAGATGATTCCCTGTTAATCATGAACATGACATCTAAGTCAGGTATCAATGATGATCACTTATTCTATATTGATTCAGGTTGCTCTAACCATGTAGCTGGAAATGTTGCCTTACTTTCTGATTTAGAAGAACCCACGGGCAAACATCAAGTGCAGACAGGTGATGACACTAAACATTCAGTTATTAAAGTAGGCAATGTCAAAACAAGTGATGGTAATCAGAATTTATTAAGCAGAGTGTTGTATGTTCCAACAATCACCAAGAATCTGATGAGTGTAGGTCAGATTGTGGAAAAAGGTCTATAGGTCAGATTCACACAACATGGAGCATATGTGGAAGATCCAAGACATGGATTCAGAAGAATAGCAAAGGGAGAAAAATCAGGTAGGTTATTTACTTTTGAGCTTGAAGACACCAAAAACATTGCTCTGTACAATTACAAGGATCAAACGCTATCGGAATTGGAGATTTGGCACAAGAGGTTAGGTCACATTGGAGAAAGGACCTTAAAGCAAATGTGCAGGGATCAATGTGTGCTTGGGATACCTAATATATCCAAGCAACACATGATATACAAGTGTGAGGCTTGTCAATTCGGTAAGTCACACAGGTTGCCTTATACCAAGAAAGGTTTCATGCATAAAGATTATCTAGAATTGGTGCATACAGATGTTTGGGGACCTAGCAAGGAGCCATCCTTATCTGGATCAAGGTATTATGTGTCCTTTATTGATGATTATAGCAGGTGGACTGTCTTATACTTCATGAAACATAAAGATGAAGTATTTAATTGTTTCAAAAGGTATCTTGCATTAGTTGAAAATCAAACAGGTAGACATTTGAAGAGGCTAAGGTCAGATGGTGGTGGAGAATACTTCTCCAATGACTTTGAAGATTTTTTGCAGGAAAGAGGCATCAAGAGAGAGATCACTACAAGGTACTCACCTGAACAAAATGGGGTAGCTGAAAGAAGGAATAGACTCATTGTAGAAACAGCGAGGTCTATGCTTAATGAAAAAAAATAACCAAATTATCTTTGGGCAGAGAGTGTATCTACTGCCACATATTTAATTAACAGGTTGCCATCAAAGACACTTGATGGAATGACACCCTATGAGGCTTGGCATGGTAAGAGACCATCTCTGGATCACTGCAAAATCTTTGGGTGTGTTGCATATGTGCATATTCCCTCACAGGTAAGGGGAAAGCTAGACCCTAAGGCTGAAAAGTGTATCTTCATTGGTTATGACTTGAACCAGAAAGGGTACAGATTCTACAACCCCTCAAACAAAGGCTTCAAGGTAAGCAGAGATGTCATCTTTGATGAAAATGATTCATGGTATGAAAATGAGTGCAGGAAGGTTAGTCTACCTTATGACATGGAAGAAGACTTTCCCAAGCTTATCAGGCAAGAACCAATTCAGAAAGAGGACACAAGCTCAGATGATGAAGACACCATCAACATTGAAGAGTTCAAGGCCTGGAAATCCAAAGGGAAGATGAAGATGAAGCAACTAGAAGATAATCCAGAATCCTCAACTCAAGCTATGAGGAGATCTCAAAGAGAAAAGAAAAAACCTATTAGGTATGGGTATGATACTTCACTGGTAACCAAGCATTCTGTATATCTTGCAAAGGATCTCTTGAATGAAGAACCAGGTACATATGAAGAAGCAATCACTAAACCAGAATGGAAGGAAGCAATGGATGAAGAAATGCAGGCTCTCAAAGAGAGTGATACTTGGGACTTGGTACCCAAGAAGGACTCTATGAAGGTGATAGGATCCAGATGGATCTACAAACTCAAAAGAAATTCAGATGGTACAATAAACAGGTATAAAGCTAGGTTGGTAGCCAAGGGTTTTGCACAAACCCAAGGCATTGATTATGAGGAGACATTTTCTCCGGTGGCCAAGATGCCAACTATCAGAGTTATGGTGAGTGTAGCTGCATCCAAGAATTGGAACATGTACCAATTGGATGTGAAGAATGCATTCTTGAATGGATGGATATCTGAAGAAGTCTACATGGCACAACCACCTGGCTATGAAGAACCTAATAAGGTAAATCATGTTTGTAAGTTAAAGAAGGCTCTGTATGGTTTAAAGCAGGCACCTAGAGCATGGAATTACAGGTTGACAACATATCTCCAAGATCAAGGATTTGTGATGAGTAAAGCAGACACTTCTCTGTTCATAAAAAGGAGCAGTACAGAAGTAATATATTTATGTGTCTATGTTGATGACATCATTATTACAGGAAATGATGTTCAGGGAATTAGACACATCAAAGGACAGATGATGAAGGAATTCAAGATCAATGATCTTGGATTATTGAAATACTTCCTAGGACTTGAATTGATCTACACAAATTCAGGTATCTATATTACTCAGAAGAAGTACATACAGGACATGGTCAAGAAATTTAATTTGCAGGAAGCTAAAGTCTCAAACATTCCTATGGAGGTCAACCACAAACTCAGTGCACATGAAGGAGAAGAACTCAAAGATATTACAGGTTACCAAAGTTTGGTAGGTAGTTTAAATTATGCTACCTTAACCAGGATTGATATATCATATGGTGTTAGTGTGCTTAGCCAATTCATGCACAAACCAAGGGTACCTCACCTAGAAGCAGCTAAGAAGATCTTGAAGTATCTAAAGGGAACACAAAACCATGGTTTGTACTTTCCTTATACATCAGATATTGATATTAAAGTGTATTCAGATGCAGATTGGGCAGGTTGCAAGGATGACAGAAGGAGTACATCTGGTTACATATGTTTTGCAAGTGATAAACCAATTTCTTGGTCATCCAAGAAACAACCCACAGTAGCTTTGTCATCTACTGAAGCAGAGTACAGAGGACTAGCAAATGCAACTCAAGAAGCCATATGGTTGAAGCTTTTATATTCAGAACTAGGCTTATACACAAGGCCTCCAGTTATCTTTGGAGATAACACAAGTTCTCTTCACTTAGCAGCTAATCCAATATATCATGCCAGAACCAAACACATAGAGGTTCATTACCACTATGTGAGGGAGAAGTTACTTAGCAAAGAAATTCAATTATCATATGTGTCTACTGATATACAATGTGCAGATTTGCTTACTAAAGCTCTGGATGGAAGCAAGCTATGCAGATTTAAATCCATGATTGGATTGCAGGAAATAATTGAAGACTAGAGATGAAAACTTGAGCCAAAGTGTTTGGCTTGAGGGGGAGCTGTTGGTGTAACACAAGCCTTCACATTTGGCCTGGATATCTACGTTGAAGACTATACATGACGCAAAGACCATAGGGACTTATGCCTATGAGTTCTTACCAGTTTACCTCTTGTACAAATATAAATGACTTGGTGCATCATTATGCAATCACGCCGAATTAATTGGAAGTCGTGAAAAGGCGGTTGATTGATCGAGAGAATATCTCAATCAATTTTTTAGGTGAAAGATTTTAGGAGATTGATTTGAATTCTAATTCAAGTCATCACTCAATTCCTATAAAAGCTACAAGAAAAAATGTCGCGGTGTGTTCTTCAATCATCCTGTGGCGCTCCAATAACCCCGAAGCATTACTGTATCAATCACTGAGGTTGTGAGGTCTACTATATAGCCTACATCTCTGAGTACCATTGAGCTATGTTTATCATGCCAATGGGAATGTACATTTACATGATCTAATACAAATACTTACATTCATTTACTCTGTGATTCTCTGAGTCATTATCTTCAAGTCTGTCAACCTTGAAGAAGTATATCTCAGGATCTACTGAACCAAATCAAGTGATTCAAAGCTTGATAGATTCAGCTCTATGCATATCACAAACACACAAAGTTTTGAAGCAACTTGATTCAGTCAATTTCAAGAAATTACAGTCAAAGTGCTCACTGTTGCAGTTCTTACGGTAAACTAGTAATTTTCCGGTAGAAGAACGAAGTAGATCTTGCAGAGTAATGCAAAGTTTCTTATGAGAGATAGCTCACTCTATAGCTAAACATCTCTACTTTTAGTTGATCAATCTTTTCGGTGAAAAAGATATCTATACACTGTACAAAGTCTGACCGAAAAGAGGCTGTCTGAACTAGAGAAATTTTTTCTTAAACTTCAGAAAAAGTTCTGTTAGTTAAGAGAGTTCATGTGTCACTTCCTTACTTCATGTATGTTCACTTGAAGTAATTATAAACAAAATTATAGTTCATTCCGGTACAATTCCGGTACAATTACGGTGTCAGTCCAGTGGCAGTCTGGTGAAATTTCGGTCCAGTGAAATTTCGGTGAATTTTTAGAAAAGTTAGAGCACTGTCTTATATTTTCCGCAAGGCTCAATCCTCATCGCATCATCAAGGAGTAGAAACAAAGGAAAAGATCAAAGAGGGCTGGTACAAAGCAGGATTAGCAGTACCAACTCAATCTTCTGAGTGCATCCAACCATCACTCCCAACAAGAAGGACTCCATGAAGGTAATAGGATCCAGATGGATCTATAAATTGAAGAGAAATTTTGATGGCACAATTAACAGGTACAAGGCCAGATTGGTAGCCAAGGGTTTTGCACAAACCCAAGGCATTGACTATGAAGAGACATTTTCTCCTGTGGCCAAGATGCCAACAATCAGAGTGTTGGTGAGTGTGGCTGCATCAAAGAATTGGAATATGTACCAATTGGATGTCAAGAATGCTTTCTTGAATGGATGGATCTCAGAAGAGGTTTATATGTCACAACCTCCTGGCTATGAAGACCCTAAGAAGGTAACTTATGTTTGCAAAATAAAGAAGGCTTTATATGGATTGAAGCAGGCACCTAGGGCATGGAATTACAGGCTAACTACATACCTCCAAGACCAAGGTTTTGTCATGAGTAAGGCTGACACTTCTATGTTCATTAAGAGAAGTAATTCAGAGGTAATCTATCTTTGTGTTTATGTTGATGACATCATCATTACAGGCAATGATGTCAATGGAATCAGAAGCATCAAAAGCGAGATGATGAAGGAATTCAAGATCAATGATCTTGGATTATTGAAGTATTTTTTGGGACTTGAATTAGTTTACACTAATTCAGGGATATACATTACTCAGAAGAAGTATGTGCAGGACATGTTGAAGAAATTTCACTTGCAGGATGCTAAAGCAGCTAGCACTCCAATGGAGGTGAATTTAAAGCTAAGTGCCCATGAAGGTGATGAATTCCAAGACATTACACGTTATCAAAGTATGGTAGGTAGCTTGAACTATGCTACCTTAACTAGAATTGATATTGCATATGGAGTTAGTGTGCTAAGTCAATTCATGCACAAACCAAGGATACCTCACTTAGAGGCTGCAAAAAGGATCTTGAAGTATCTCAAGGGTACACAGAACCATGGTTTGTATTTTCCTTACACTTCAGATATTGATATAAAAGTCTATTCAGATGTAGATTGGGCAGGATGCAAGGATGATAGAAGAAGCACTTCTGGATACATTTCTTTTGCAGGAGACAAACCAATTTCATGGTCTGCAAAGAAGCAACCAACTGTTGCATTGTCTTCTACAGAAGCAGAGTATAGAGGGCTAGCTAATGCCACTCAAGAAGCAATTTGGATTAAGCTTTTGTACACAGAATTGGGCTTATATACTAGGACCAATTATCTTTGGAGATAATACAAGTTCTGTTCACCTTGCAGCTAATCCTATCAATCATGCCAGGACCAAACACATAGAAGTTCATTATCATTATGTGAGGGAGAAGTTGCTAAGCAAGGACATTCAGCTGACCTATGTGTCAACCAACATGCAATGTGCAGATTTGCTGACTAAAGCTTTGGATGGGACCAAACTTTGCAGGTTCAAATCTATGATTGGATTACAGGATATACTTGAAGATTGAGGATGAAGACTTAAGCCAAAATGTTTGGCTTGAGGGGGAGCTGTTGGTGTAAATCACAAGCCTACACATTTGGCTTGAAAGATATCATGAAGACTCTACATGCATGAAGAACCATAGGAACATATGCTAGTGATTACTTACCACTTTACCTCATTGTAAAAGTCAATTTGACTTAGAATCTTTTGTAATCACCTACCCAAATGATTCGTGGAAAAGGTAGTTCACTTGATTGAGAGAATATCTCCAATCTTTTAGAAGCTTGATTAGAGGGAGCCAAGAATTTGAATTTGAATTCAAATTCTTACATTTTCCATATAAAAGGAGAACTTGAAAAGTCGCGGTGAGAGACATCACTCCCGAGCTTCATTCTATTGTCATTGAGTGTGTGTGAGGACTACTCTATAGCCTACACCTCTTTACACCATTAGGCAATGCTTGTCATGCCAATGGGATTGTACACAAGTGTTAATTTATAGATACATTTACGTCATTCATCTCTGTGTTCACTGATTGTCTACTACAAAGTCTGTCAACTTGTCAAGGGAATATCTCAGTCAATACTACTCCAAATTCAGTGATTCAAAGCTTGTTGGATTCAGCTCAAAGTCATCTACATGCTGACAAAGCTTGAAGTGATTTCATTCAGCCAATTCAGAGAAATTGTCGTCGAGGTGCTCACTAGTCTATCTCTGCTACAGTCCTAAAAAATCGGGGGTATACCAAATCTTGCTAAATTAATTTCTCTTAGCATAGTTGATCATTTTACGTCATTCCACTTGCAAATGTTAGCTTACTAAGTTAATTGAATACCCCTAGAAGGAATTTTATCAATTGCTACTGTGATGGTCACACTGAGCAAAACATTGAGCAGGTGTCAAGACCAAAATAGAAGGTTTTCTTGACGTTGTGACTTCCAAAGTTATCTGTTTTGATTCAATCATTACACACTTCATTTCCAAAGGACATAGGCCATTTGTTGGTGTCATTGGAAAGCTAAGGGAGTCTACTAAACAAGTTTGGAGCTAAAGAGGGCTGGTACAAAGTAGCTTTTAGCAGTACCTACTCAATCTCTTGGATCATCCATCCATCTTTCCCAACACTAATGTTTCCATTCGATGCACATTAGCACAACCAAGAGATGAAGGAAAACTAGATCACCTGATTGCCTATGCCAACAAACAATTAAACCAACCTGAACCAAATTACACGACAACTAAATGAGAAGGTTTGGGGATGGTCTATGTAGTGAAAAAGTATAGAAATTACCTACTAGCCATCAAATTCAAGTTCTTTATTGATCACCAAGATCTATTGTACTTGGTCAATAAGCCTTATAACATTGGAAGGCTAGTTAAATGGTTCCTATTACTCACAGAACTTGATTTTAAAGTAGTGGAAAAAAAAGCACAGACAAAGATAGATGTAGACTAAGAGATAGAGATCTCAAATTCTTAGATTGCCAAGAGTAATGTAGCTACAAAGATGGTGTTGTTCACCCATGTGCTCCCATTGTGGAGCTTAGATGGTGATCTAGATAGATTCTAGATGAAGGGCTTACTAGTGCGCAATGTTATGTAAAGCTACACATGGGCCATGCTTATATAGTTTTTACAAAGGGAGTGAGTATAGATAAACATAGTCAAGAGATACAAAATAGTCAGAAAAATACTGAATCCTTTAATCTCCATGACTAGAATTCCTATTGACTTGGTCATATCAGATGGGGAGATATGCCCCTCGGACCCCACGGAAGGGGGCAAGCCCCCCTCTACACTCCCTCCCTTAAGGTTCTATGCAAAAATCATGTGCCGCCACAAGTTGTTTATTGTTTACTTGAATGTAAACCCAACCGCCTAGAATTTTATGCCCTACCTAACCTATAGATAGGCTCACAAAGATCATCTATCACCAATGGTCACAAATAAGGCCTCTTCAGGAAATTCGGGAATTATTCAAGTCCCATTTATGCTACTTACTATGTTAACTTCTTGAGTTTGAGCCCAATCTTGATACCTCATTTATAATACAATTATCCTTAATATTAAAGTATTAATTTAATACACCCCAATCAAGAGATAATAACATGTTGTAGTATGTGAATGACACAAAAGGTAAAACATTGGGATAGAAAGAATTGTCTCAAAATCCTGTGTAATTCCCAATTTTCCTGAATAGGCTTTAAATGGACCTCATCTTATTTGGAAGTTAGAGTTCCACAAATGTTTGGACTCTCACAATGGACTTGCCTCATAATGGGGGCCTTACAACTTAGAGCACCATGGATCATTTGTAGTTACTTGAGGGTGGATTATTGAGTATATCTAACAATCCACACATAGGCACATACACATAGATACACATTCACATATAGACACATTACACACCCACATACAAATATACATGAGATCACATACACATCCCATAGGCACACACTCATACACAATTCATATCACACACACAAATCACATACACATAATCACACATACCTTTAGATACACACACCCATACATAAGCACATTCACACATCCACATACATATATACATACATTTGCACACATACATTTATAGGCACGTTTATACCTATTCCTAAGCACATTGACACACTACTCATAAATGCATATATACTTGCATATTTATGGTTATGAATACACACATGCCTATCCACACACATTCACATACATAGCCACATATACATAGGACTATAGACACATATAAGCACACATACACTTATTCATTCACACATATGATCACACACACATAAACATAGATAGCCACATACATTTTCACAAACACAATCACATACACACATCACATCTCCATACACATGCAATAAATGCTCACACATTAATGGATACACTCATCCAAATGTAGGGACACACATATGTTCCTGCATACATATGCTAACATCATCTTTGTTTCTTTTGTAGGTACAAATTCACTTCATCAAAAGGTAGTTGATCAAAATTTGGATTCAAAAATAAAAAAAGAAAAAATAGTCTTGTCAATCATCAAACTTAGAACATCTCCAAAATTTTCCCCCAATAAACATGCATATCATCCTCAATAGAAGATCCTCTCCAACACTTCCCCCCACTAAACATGCATATCATCCTCAATGGGTCAACCTGTAAGCACAAGCATAGTGGCATCAAAATTCTTTTCCAAAAATTTTTCTTATTGTTCAAACTTTGCAAAGAAAGAAATCATGTCTCTAAAATAAGAAAGCAATATTTGGCAAAAATCAATTTCAAATTAATGAAGACAAAATAAGAAACTCGTTCATGCAACATAATACTTGAAAAATAAGTTCAAAGTACACTCATGAATGATGATAAAGTGTCCAAAAACAAATTCTCATGTCTACCCTTTTCAAATTCAATCTTTATTTTATATACACATTCATATGTCATACACTTACACATACATCAGGAAAGACAATTGCTTCCACTCTTGCATATATCTGACTCGTATTTCCCACTTTTATTCTTTTACTTAGAAGTGATTTCAAGACCATCACCAATTTTGGCATTTTATCTTTTGTTTTTATTTAAACAAATTCATCTTCTTTATTAGAAAAAATTATCGTAATGCATCTTTTCTTTATCTTTAGCTTCTACTTTTTAAAGGTGGAAGAAAGTATAAACTTTTATTTTTTTGGATATAGGAACCTTTGCAACTTTTTTGTTTGAGGGGAAAGACTTAACCCTTAATCAAAGTAGAGGATCTAGGGGCATGCAGTAGCAAGAACTAGGATCTCATCAACTATGCTTTTGATGCAAAAAAATGCCTATCTATACAAAATAGCTCAATTCTTCTATTCTAAATTATCAGTTTTAAAGATTCTAAAACTCGTTTCGCAGGCATATGCATTTCTTGGGGTTTCAGGTCTGTGGGAACATGCGAACAACACAAGGAAGAAGAAGAAGCTTCGAGCACAACACACAATACTAAATGTATTACCAATTTAATGTACAAAGATAACTAATCCATTAGCATTATAGGCATTGATGCAAGTCGGGGGAAAAACCTCCTAAAGAGGGAAAAAAGTGCCCCGACAGTCCTAAATATGTTCACACATCACTACTAAAGTATATCAACAAATCCCCCCTTGGGACTAATGCCATAGCACTCATGTAAGGAAGTTCCAAGCTATGTGGGAAGAGATCAATCCACAAAAGGAAGTAATCTCAAATCTTTATGGAAAGCTTCAAACTTCTCTCGATGCTGAGCCTTTGTGAAAAGATCTGCAATGTTATCCTATGTGGGCACATATGCCAAATTGATCTCTCTGGTAGAGAAAATCTGCCTAACATAATGAAAATGCACCTCAAACTTTGTGCAAGCATGGAACACAGGGTTCCTCACAACTACCAATGCGCTCTGATTGTGAGTGAAGACGGTGGTGGAAGAAGACCGACCAACACCCAAATCAACCAAAAGGCATCTCAACCACACACACTCAATAGTCATTGTGAAGGTTGCCCTATACTCATCCTAACAACTAAAAGTGACCACAATAGGTTGCTTCTTGCTCAACCAAGGTATGCATGAGCTACCAAGAATGAAGCAAAAACCACTAGTGGGCACACGAGTTTCATAAAAACCAACCCATTTTGAGTCAGAAAAAGCATGTAAATATGGTGGTAGTGATCCCCCCTTGGGATGAAACAATCCAAATAGTTGGGTAGCACTCAAGTAATGAAAGATGCGCTTGAACACTGAGCAAGTCTTGACATGTGGGAAATTCATAAACCTACTCATCTGTGAGACAAAAAAGTGAATATCAAGCTGAGTTATGCATAAGTAAATCAAGCATCCAATAGTGTGATGATAGAGAACAACATCAAATGCATTTCCATCATCATGAAGACTCAACCTTAAACCTATTTTCATAGGAGTGGCAATATATTTGCAATCTTCAAGGCCAAAATGCAATCTCAAGGCCAAAATGCTGCAATAATGTGCCAATATTTTTTTTATAGAAAGTTATTCCCTCATCAACTTGCATAAATTGAATGCTCAAATAATGATGCGAATGCCCCAAATTTGAGATCTCAAAAGAGGCATGCAAATCAGCCTCAAATTGAGAAATATGCTTCGAGAAATATGCTTCTCATTAGGAACAGTGAGCAATATGTCATCATTATACACAACATTGAGCAGAAGTACATCATTTGGACATGTAACATATAAGGTGCTATGAGTTGGACTATTCGTAAAACCATGGGCAATCAAGTAGGCATGCATCTTTTCATACCAACCACGTGATGCTTGCTTCAAACCATATAATGCTTTTTTCAACCCGCACACTTTGTTTTCATGCCCTTTCTACACAAAACCATGAGGTTGAAATACCTACACTTCTTCATGTAAGTCACCATTAAAAAAATGTAGTTTTAAGGTCCAACTGATATACATTCCAACCAAAATGAGCTACAAGTTACAAATGCTAGGAACGGTAGTTATTCCACATGTGGGTGCAAAGGTCTCATCAAAATCAATGCCTCTTTCTTGAGCATCTCTTGCAACAAGCCTAGCCTTATACCTATCAACTATTCAATCAGGCTTACGCATGAGCTTATATACCCATTTAGTGCCAGTCGCCTTTTTGTTGCAAGGCAAGTAGCATAAAGGCCAGGTACCATTCTTCATAATAGCATCATATTTTTATTACATAATAGCCATCCAATTTTCTTATGATTCATAAAAAGAACCAAGATAATTCTCATCACAAAGACTAGAAGTAGCCATTACATAGAAATCTGATGCAAAAAAGCAGTATGAGATTTTGAATGAGTATAATATGGCAAATGTGCATCTAATTTACTATCTTGCAAAGTCTACACCAGCCATTTAGGCATAGTTTTTGCCTCCTCTATATCATCCCTCTCATCAACAAGTGCATCATGTAAATTTGCATCAGAAATGGAATGATTTACAGCATCATGTGGAACCTATAAAGGCTCAGAAATCACCTCATTTGAACCACCACTTGATTGTCCACCTATAAAAAGAGGAAGCAAAGTGTCATATATGTCTTTGAAGCCAAATGATGTCTCCTTAGTACATGAAAGTAATGGATGAATTGCATCTTCTACAAAAACAACATCATGGTTAACCAAAATGCATTTATTCTCTAGATGACACGCATGATAGCCTTTCCTTTCATAATTGTACCCAACAAAAATACATTTCACTGCTTTATCATCCAATTTCCTTCATTGTTGTTCAAGCACTAATGCATATGCAAGACAACCAAATACACACATATGAGCAATAGATGGTTTGCAACCATACCAAGCCTCATATGGAGTGATAGATTGTAGTGCTTTGGAGGGAAACTTGTTAAGTACATATGCTCCACACATAACAACCTCAAGCAAGAAGCTATGTGGTAAAGTATGACTTTCGACCATACACCTTGCCATCTCCAGGAGAGACGTATTCTTTCTTTCTGCAACTCTGAGGTGTATATGAAACTCTACACTAATGTTTTATCCCATGCTCAGCTATAAATGCATTAAAATCAAAAGATGTATTCCCTCCCTCGATCAAAATGGAGTGTGCCCAATTTGCATGGTAACAAGTGTTCAGCCATAACTAGAAATTTCTTGAAGCACATAAATACTTTGAGCTTTGCTTTTAATGGATACACCCATGCATGCCTAGAGAAATCATCAATGAAAGTCATCAAGTAAAGGTAGTCCCTAAAAGTAAGGTGTTTGCATAGGACCACAGACATCACTATGAACAACCTGTAATTTTGCGAGAAGATCAAGCCAAACCATCTTTAGGAAAGGAAGAAAATTGCATTTTTCCCAAAATACAACCTTCATAGACATGTTTACATAGAGTCCTCTTGGGGGTAAGAAGGGAATGCATGACACATTTTGGAGAAACATTGTAAGGGAGACAATATATGTAGAGCATATCATAAAGATCATCATTTAGAGAGAAATCTAGTGAGAGAAGGATAATAAAGAACTCAAGTGATTATATCCATGCTTCTCTCTTGTAGTTGTGATTTTTCTCTATTGTAAGGTTCTCATTGCTTCTTCTCGTTGCTTTGTGTAATTGTCTCCTCTTTTCTATCATGCACCACTAAAATTTGTATGCCATATGCTGAATTCTTTAGTAGTAAGTTTTAAACACATGGCTTTTAATTTCCAAAAAAATAAAAGATAAATTTATAAGAGGAACTATTTTGATATGTTCTTGTTGAGCTGGTCAAAGTGGTGAGTTGGCAAAGTGGTGCACAGGTGGTGTACAAGTGGCTAAGGACATGGCTGCACAGGTAGTGCAAAAATAGTTGTTCACAAGAGCCTTGCAAGAAAAGGTTGAATGAAGGTTGCAAAAAAGGTCCTTTTGAAGGATTTTTAAGGCTTTTAAAGTGTTATGAAGGTCCAGGTGAACCCTTCCTTATATGCGTAATTTGGAGAAATTAAAGTCAAAAGTGGAAAAGATAAGGAATCGACACAGAATAAAGGAGCATTCTGGGAGATAGAGTAAGAGAGCAAGAGCATATACTACACTATGAGAGCAAGAGAGAGAAGGACACATGCGCTTGGATAGTGCATAGAGAGACAAAGTGTGCAAAGAGAGAGACAAAGTGTGCAAAGGAGGTGACAAAGTATGAAAAGTGTTTGCATAGAGAGAAACTAAGGTGTGACAAAGTGTCATCAAGGAGGTGTTGCAAGTAGATAGTAGAAGTGACCAAGCCTTCAACCTTATTGGAAGCTTGAGTGCAAGGAGTGCACAAGGGCAAGCTACTGTACAAGGTGAAGGACCAACACAAAGGTTGATTGCACAAGTAATTGTGATATTTTGTGTACTTGTGTGTGTTGAAATGTGGTGTCTACTAAAGGTATGGCCCCTAACCTAGATAAAATAATTAAAGCTAACCATGCCTAAAATAACAAAAGAAATTCAAAAATGTTTGGTTTATACTTGTCACTACAATATTCATTAAGATATATGCAGAAATAGCTAGAACATTGAGATCCAAGTTGGTGGTTGTACCAATTCTCGTCATGCCTGATTGGTCCAAGGTTTTCAATGTCCATATAGATGCAAGTGCCTATGTAGTGGGAGCAGTTCTGACACAACACAATGAGGACTTGTATAAGTTGTATAGACCCAAGTTAGATTTTGACTAAAGCAAAAAGAATTATAGTACCATAGAGTGACAATGGTATTTGTTGTCCAAAAGTTCCACCATTACTTGTTAGGAGTAGAGTTTATCATAGTTATTGATCACCAACCATGGAGATATCTACTAAACAAGCCACAAGTAATAGGAAGAGTATGGAGGTGGCTTCTATTATTTGAAGAATTTGATTTCACTGTAGTACATAGCCTAGGTAGGGAAATTTTTATGGCTTATAAGCTCTCTAGGGTACACCTAAAGGACCAAACAATTGGAGTGGAAGATGAATTCCTAGATGCTCAGTTATTCACTGTTAAAGCACAAGGATGGTATGATTATATCAAAGATCTTATCAAGAATGGAAAGTATCTAGATAAAGCTAATTTTGGGGAAAGGAACAGGTTGCTAATCAAGAGTAGGACTTTTACATTTATTGAAGATAAACTATACAAATATGATAAGGATAATCACTCTCTCTTTACCTCTCTCTACTTCCCTCTCCTCTCACTCCCTTTTCTCTCCACGTCTCTCTACCCCATCCCCACCTATTATTATTATTCTATTTATTTTTATAAAACATATATTTTCTTTGAGTTTTTATTTTAATTTATTATCATTTTTTATTTTTATTTATTTCTTGTAAATTTTATTTTAAATTTTATTTTTCTATTTTTCATCTCCCCACCCCCCTAGACCATAGGATAAGTTTTTATCCTATGGTTTGGATTTCATTTCTTGTTTTTCTCAAGACACCTACTTTGTGGCTTTAGATTGTATGTTGAGTGGTCATTTTTTTTCAAACTTGGAGTCATTTTCATGTTTGTTGACAAGCTGCAATCAATTATGTGATTATCTTATCAGAAATCCATCACTTTTTCCTTCTTTTGGTCAAACCAATTATATTTTACACACATTCAACATGTAATTTCTCACAATTCATGTTTCACATGGTCCATTACCACTTTATTTTTCCACATGTTCAAAATTTCCATTTGTACCACATATCACTTCAACTTTGGTTGCAATTTTCTCTATCATCAACCCTACACACTCCTTCCCCTTCATTTGTACCAAAACCCAGATCTACCCATCACTCCTACCTACCTTTTCATAATTAACCCCTCACCCTTCCCTACCCTTTCCTTATCAACCCTCAACCAAACCTAGACTTTGATTCATTTTCATTGCTTGCTTTGGAGTCCAATTTTGATGCTCCCTTGTGACTATTCTTTCCTTCTCCTACTAGATTGCTCATATATTCTATTCAAGGTTTTACCCACTTTGGTGATGAGGTGGTTAATCTTTGCTTGTGGTTTGACTCTTCGCTCTCTGATATGGAGAGCCCATTAGGTGGTGGGAAACTATTGATCTAGTTAAAGTGGTGACTTGGCAAAGTGGTGCATAGGTGGTGCACAAGTGGCCAAGGACATGGGTGCACAAGTAGTACATAAATAAGTGATGTGTGTGAACACTCTAGGACTATCGGGGCACTTTTTTCCCTCTTTAGGAGGTTTTTTTCCTTGTCTTGTATAAACACCTATTGCCCTAACAAGCCACTTATCTTTGTACATTCTAGTGGTAATACATTCAACATTGTGTGTTGTGCTACAAACTTCTTCTTCTTCCTTGTGTTGTTTGCATGCTTCTAGAGACATCTAACTACAACAATTGGTATCAGAGTAGGTCGAAGCTTCATCTAGGGCGTTGTCTACACCTCTCCGATTGGAGTCTCAGAATCACATGAAATTTGGTAAGCATACTCAAGGTGTTTCAAAGATTAAAAAAACTTTGTTGTGTGCTGCCGAAATCGCAATCTGAGCTCGTTTTGGCCTCTGAATGCACTATCACAGTGCTTATGTAGGTTGTTTCACCTTTTTGTGCCAAAAGTATATACCAGTTTCGGTTCGCCAGTATAAGTGTCTCGAAGTCTGCTACAAGTTTAGCAGAATTCGTATGGGCAGTTCTGTTCAACTTTTTGAGATACAATCAATTTTTTGCATCAAGGTATTTTAGTCATTGACCATGGCTGAAAGCAGTGATGTATTCCGTATGTTGGTTGTTGAGTATAAGTCGGATGGTACCAACTACCCATTATGGGCTTATATGATGCATCATGTATTGGTCACAAAAGAACTACGAAATATTGTGCAGAGTGTTGAAAGACGTCTTGTTACACCTACGAATACAAGTACTATAAATATAGGTGGTAGAGTTGATGGAGATGGTATCAAAGGTGATGATATTCTCTAGATTCATGTTCGTGTTGCTGTTTCTATTACACCTACTCTAGAGCAAATTTGTTGGGATGGCAGAAATGCTCAAGCACATGCATTGATAGCTTTGTCTGTCAAACGTGCCATTATTCCTCACATTCACTCTTGCATAATAGCTAAGGATGCTTGAGATACACTTACCACATTGTACTAGGCTAGGAATGAGGCTCGTTTTGCTTACCTCTGAAAACAATTGGAGAGTGAGCAAATGAATGAAGGTGATTCTATGGACAATTTTCTCACAAAGATCAAGGATTTGAAAGAACAGTTGATTTATGCTGATGATGTTATACCAGATAGCTCAATTATATAGACCGTTTTGAATGGTCTTCCTGACTCATATCGAAGTTTTGCTTCTACTCTTTGTTTGATGATGAAAGGCAATCCAAATGCCTTGTCATTTGAGGAGTTACTCTCTGTTTTGTTGCAGGAAGACCAATCTAGGTAGAACATGTCTATTATGTGTATTGCAGATCAAGCTTTCCTGGCTAGTCAGAAGGGTAACGATAAATGGAGCTCTTCTAGTAGTAAGCAAAAATATGCAAATGCTGCACATTCGAAGAAGGAAGAAAAAGATTAGAAGAAATAAAAAAAGTAGAAATTGTTTTGCTTTTTAAGTGAAAGGTTTTGACTTGCTTAGAACAAGGCTTGTTATCTCAATAGAGTTTTTATGAGAATTGTGCTTTGGCACTAAAACTCTATCTGATAAAATTTTTTAGCTCTTGATTCTGTCTCCATATTTGATAAGAATAATATCCTAGGAATATTTTTTGGGGATGATAGGCTTGAGAAAAGCTCTAATTATCCTTGTCAAAGCTTCACGCTGAAATTATTTTGATAGCAAAAGATTTAGGGGACATAGTATCTCGTGAATTGCCTCGGTCAAAGGGACCTATGCCTACACTATAACTCACAAAAACACATGTTTTTGAGTACTTGGCATGCTAAGAGCAAATATATTTTTATGAAGAGTATTCAAATAAAAAACACCTCTCTATTTTCTTTTATCACACATAGTGCATTTAATCATGTTCAATACAATATTCAAGTTGTGCCTAAACATTGAAACTTTTGATATTAAATTCCAAAAAAAATAGGCACATGCAAAACTACAACGAGATGGTATGTTCTACCACTTAGAGTTTTAAGAAAAACATTTCCTAGGCCATGAACTTGAAGAGTTTGTTCATTTGCACAAGCAACTATCAAATTAGGTTTTGGAAATGAGATGGGCTCAAAGAAGATAAGGTATGAAGTAATGTGTTTGGAGACATCATTATCAAACAACCAATTAATAGAATTTTCTAAAGTCTTCTAAATTTTGGAGAACACAAATTCTTCATCACAATCTATGGTGTTTGAAGTCTCAACTTGTTCATCTAATTTTTTATTCTCATCGTCTACTCCATTTCTAGAATCTCTTTCTCTATTTTTCTAAATTAAGTCTTCACTCACCAATGCAATGACCAAGTTGCTTATAATACAAACAAATACCCTTCTTATAGGTTTCTTTTTTCTTAGATTTAGAATAATTTGAGTCACTCAGATCTTCCTAATCTTTGTTAAATTTAGAAACAGAACTAGAATTCTTCTTAGATTTTGACCTAGAAATATTTCTAGTCTCGCCTTTACCTTAGTAGCTAGGTCTAGGGCACACAAGGACTCTTGCAACTCTAAATTAATTCTAGATTTTTCTTGTAGCATAAGAATTTAGAAATTTTTGAATATGACAATTGCATCTGTGATAAAAAAAGTTGTCAAGAAGGGCATATAAGAACTTACAAAAGAGTTTAAAGTAATAGTCACAAGCTCATTAGCTTTTATAAACACATCAAAATTCATGATCTAATCTCTAATCCTAGTTACTTGTTTTTAATTTAATTACCTTCTTTCATTTTGGAGTTGTGTAGTTGATGCTTTAGATAATTGTTTCTTGCAATATTTGTTACATTTATGTGTTCCTCGAGTAACTTTGATGTGAACATTTTCCATATACATAGGAACCTTTTAATCTAGTGCTAGTTAGGGGATTTTTCTCCATGTTACCACATACATGATTCATGCATATGTGGTGGTACTTTGTACTTAGGGAGATTATTCAGCTCTTACTTCAGTTCTATTCATCATCAATAGAGAGATTTATTCTAGCCATCCATCTTCTATGTGTGTCTTGTTGTGTATCTGCTCCTTGTGTGAGCTTCTTGTGTATCTCTCACACTTCTACACACACACACACACACACCCAACATTGGTATTAGATCAATTTCAGCTCCTTCTCAAGTTCCAATTTTTTGTGTCATGTGCGCATGCACTTTTAAACGCGCAAATCAACTTTGGAGCATAAAAGAGTGATTTTTAGTAGCAAAGAAGCATTTCCAATAGTTGTGAAGTGTTACCCCCATTTCAAATCCAATCATGCAATCAAAATCACCATCAGAGTGATGGATTGTGAGTTGAAATTTCAACATTTATTTTAGCTTTTATTGAAGTAAAGATCTTATCACATTCTTGTTCTTTAGTGAAATGGTGAGCAACAATGACTTGTTTAGCATGCTTCAAGCTGAAGATAATCTTTATGGGACAAACTATCCACTGTGGTCTTACATGGTGAAACATGTTCTTGTTGCAAAACAACTATGGAACATAGTGGAAAATGTAGATCAAAGACCCCTAGGTTCTTCTACTTCACATTCTATTTTCACAGATGGAGCATCTTCTTCAAGTACAGTGTTCTGCACCTGTGCAAGAGAAAATTAGATGGGATGGCAAAGATGCTCAAAATCATGCATTGATTGTGCTTTCTATGAAGCATCATATAGTTCCACAGATTCAGTCATGCTCTACATCAAGACAGGCATTGGAACTATTAAGTACATATGTTGCACACATAACAACCTCAAGCCAGAAACTATGTGGTAAATCCTAACTTTTGATCATACACCTCGCCATCTCTCCATGAGAGACCTATTCTTTCTTTTAGCAACACCATTTTGTTGAGGTGTATATAGCACTATACATTGATGTTTTATCCCATGCTCAGCCAAAAATGCATTAAAATAAGAAGACATGTATTCCCCCCCTCGATCAGAATGGAGGGTGCCCATTTTACAAGCTCACATATTTTTAGCCAAAATGAGAAACTGTTTGAATCATATATTAAACACATCAGACTTGGCTTTCAATGGATACACCCATGCATGCCTAAAAAATTCATCAATGAAAGTCACTAAGGTAGTTCCCAAAAGAAGGTGTTTGCATATGACCACATGCATCACTATGAACAAGCTGCAATTTCTCAATAGCTTGAACTGAACCATCTTTTGGGAAAGAGGAATGACACATCTTGCCCAAAATACATCCTTCACAGACATGTTTATTAGGCACTCCAAGCTTGGGTAGAGGGGACACCATTTCAGATTTTTGTAGGCATAGAAAACTAGCAAAACTCAAATGACCGAAGCATGCATGCCAAAACTTTGCATCTGAGATAGCCTGAGAATATTGAACTTCAAATGTTGAATCATTCATAGATTTTGCATGGTCTATGAGCTTATAGAGCCCACGACATAAAATGTGAGAAAAAATAATAACATCATCATTTGACGGATCATGAACTGTATATCTATCATGAACAAATTCGACAACCAAGCCAATCTTGGCTAATGCTTAAACTCACAATAGATTTTTCTTGGTCCGTGGAACAAAAAAAGTATCTAATAATTTAAAACAACTACCATCAGCAATAGTCAAAATGATCTTATCGACTCCTCTGTCTGGATAAGAGGAGTTGTTATCACATGTGATAGTATTCCCTATAGGGGCAGGTTCAAGTCAACTGAAGAAACTGCGCTACAAGGTAATATGTTTGGTTGCCCCTACTATCAAAGTACCAAACATTTAAGTATACTATGGACATACACTATTCATGAGAAGATGGGTCATAATTGCAAACAGTAGTAAATGCCCATTCTTCATTCTACACAAGATTAGAAGAGTGTGTTTAAGGTGTAGAGGCCTCTGCAACAACAATTCCAACCTCTTTTTTCTTTGCCTCTTTTGCAACCACTTTCAAACAACTCTTCATGACATGATCATTTCCTTTATAGTATATGCGGAAAAATTTTTGCTTTTCTGATTTCTTCTTGTCTTTGTATTCCTTTTTCAATTGTGCAAAATTAGCAGATTTTTGGTTACTAGTAGATGAGCTCCATTTACCTTTGATCTTTTGACTAGCAAAGAAATCTTGATCTGCAACATATATAATGGACCTATTCTACCTAGATTGGTCTTCCTATAACAAAACTAAGACTAAGTCCTCAAATGTTAAGGCATTTGGATTGCCTTTCATGATCAATTGAAGAGTAGAAGCAAAAATATGATATGAATTTAGAAGAACATTAAGAACAGTCTGCACAAGTGAACTATCTGGCAAGATTTCATCTGAAGAAATCAACTGCTCTTTCAAATCTTTGATCTTTGTCAAAAAACTTTCCATAGAATCTCCTTTGTCATATGCTAACTCTCCAACTCTTTTCAGAGGTAAGAAATACGAGCCTCATTTCTTCCCTGTTACAAAGTGGTAAGTTTATCCCAAGCATCCTTTGTTGTTTTGCAAGAGCAAATATGAGGGATAATGGTACATTTGATAGACAAATCTATCAATGCATGCGTTGAGCATCTCTACCATCCCAACAAAGTTTCTATGTAGTATGTGCACTAGGAACTAAATCACGAACACGAATTTGAATATCAGCATCTTCAATGCCATCTGCATCACCTTCAATAATTGTATTTGCAAGTGTAGTAGGTTGTTTTTTGACACCCTGCACAATATTCCGCACTGCTTTTGCGCCCAATACATGATGCATCATATATCCCCATAATGGGGTATTGGTACCATCCAACTTGTTCCAAGTGACTAAAATAACTTGATCAAGAAAAATGACTTTAACTCAAAAATTTGAACAAAACTACCCTGTCAAACTCTGATAAACCTATAGTAGACTTCAAGGCACTTGTAATACCTTTATTAAAACACTCTATATTTTTATTTTTTAGTATTTATTTAATTAATTAAATATAACATTAAACATTTGAATATAATATAAACATAAATTATTTAATATATTTAAACTAGGAAAAAATAACTAAATATCTAATAAATTTGAAATAAAAAGAAAAGAAAAAAAAGAAAAATAATAAAAAAAATACTCTCTTTCTCTCTCTCTCTCTTTCTCTCTCTCTCTCTACTGCGCGCGCGGCGCTGCTGCGCCGCCGGCAGCAGAGAAAGAGAGGGAGAGGGGGGAAGAAAAAATAAAATAGATTTAAAAAAAAGAAAAAAAGAAAAAAACAAATAAAATAACTCTCCACTCTCTCTCTTCTGTTCCCTCTCTCTCTCTCTCTTTCTCTGTTGCGCGTGCAGCAGAGCTGCACCGCCGGCAGAGAAAGGGAGGGAGAGAGAGGGAAAAACATTTAATTAAAGAAGGGGATGGGAGAAGAAGAAAGGAAGAAAACAAAATTTTGGAAGAATAATAAAGAAAGGGCAAAAGAAAAGGAGAAGAAATAAATCTCTGTAATTTCTGAAAATTGGCTTTCCATAAATTGAAGGACAAGAGAGATGGCCTTCTCTCTCCTCCTGTCAGAGGACTGACATAAAGCTAAGAACAAATATGACTATAGTCTAGAGAAGAATTAAGTACCTGAAAAAAAACACATGAACTTGTGAGCACGTACTCCCTCTTTAAATAGATGTGAGTAGCCCACCATAGCCTACATTTTTCTTTAGATAACTCAACCAATTTACCTAAATTGACTCCACATCACTCCAACAACACTCAACAAGAAAAAAAGCGTGGGTTTTTTCTCCTAGATCTTTTCTCAATTTTCAACCAACCATTTAAATATTCTATGGACCAAAAACTTTAGGATTTAAATAACCTTTCACTTCTTCTTTTTTATTTAAATACTAAACTTTAGAATAAATAATATACCTTAGACTAAGATTTAATTTAACCCTTTTTAATTATTACCTTAGGCTTAGTGGAAATAAATAATCAATATATATTCCTTTTAATTTGCTAAGGTTCTTTAAGATATAATTAACCTATTTAATAATTTATTTATAGACTATAACCCACTTATTCAATCATTTAACCTTAGGTTTATCCTACAACTAACTTTAAACCACATCAATTAGCTCCAACTAACCCATAAACCTATTTTCTAACCTTCCATAACCCTCTAGGATGAATATTTAACCCATAATTAACCTTAAAACTTAACTAGAACCCTATAATTCATGCTCAAAACATACATTTAACCGCTCAAAATATACATTTAACCCTTAATTACCCTTGTAATTTAGTTAAAACCCTTTAAAACATGATCAGAACCTATAGTTGACCCTTAATTACTCTTGCATTACTTTCAAAACATAGAAAACCCCTTAACTAACCCTTGAATGTTCATCTATACCCTTAAATATACTTAAATAAATACTTCCCATCTTGATATTGATCAGCAACTTCTTTTTCTGCAAAATTAAATCAAACATTAGTAAAAAATTTCATAATTTAATCTAACTTATATCAAACAATTAATCTTTTAATTTTTGTAATATCTTAAGAGTAATAAATTCTCTCCGACAACGCAGCCTGAAGTTAGTTTAACAACATTGGGTAAAGATTCAGATTTGTTTATGATCAGAAACACCTTAACCAAAGAAATTAGTGAAGGAGAAAAAGCATCTTGTTTTGGTGAAGATTCGACACATTCCGGTGATATTTCGGTAACAGTTGCTGAAGGATCGCAGTTCTCCGATGACGGTTTACCATTTTTTGGTGAATCTTCAACCCACTCACTGCTATTGGGAGTAAGCTTTCCTACAGTTGACATCAAGCAGGAAGGTAGCTTGTTCGAAGCCGAGATTCGAAACATACTGAACAAGATTATCGAACCGGAAAGTGCACAGGCCGACGATACAGATTCCGATAGTTCAGATATTCAGCCTCGGGATACAGAAGATAGTCGCAATACAACCATCAGCACGATGAACGGGCAACAACAACAACAGCAGCAGAAGCATCAGCAACAACAACAACTATGCCCTCCCAGGCCGACTCCAACAGGAGTAACGTACACCAAATTTGGTGGATTCCCCGGAGATGACCCAGATGCTCATGTACGCACATTTGAGATAAGTTACGCAGTGCTCAACCATCCACCTGATCCGGCGTATAAGGCTATTGTTTTCCAATCGACATTGGTTAACGAAGCAGCTAGATGGCTTACAGAATATGATATTAACCATTTCGGCACCTATGAAGCAGTAAGGGATGCCTTTTTGCAGACATTCAGGCTAAAGAAGAATCCAGCCGAAATTTTTGACTACCTGCAAAACAATAGACAGAAGATAAATCAAACAGTACAGGAATACGCCACTCTATTCAAGACTCATTTGAGGCAGTTACCACCAGCACATGCCAACCTACCGGATGACGTTATTACTCAATGGTTTATCAATGGATTGACTCCACAACTCAAACAGATTATGATCATACGCTGTGTAGGAGCTATGACGCTAGATGTCGTGATTGCAATGGCTTTGCAGCTAGAAAACAAGGTTGGAGGATTTACAGAAGATCTGGAGTGGTTAAAAGCAAATAGAAATATCCCCGAAGACCCGACCAGACAGATGTACTACACTACATGCAAGAATTCAGGCCATACTAGTGCCACTTGTGCACTTAATCAGTTGTTTTGTGCTATCTGCAACACTACCGGACACACCACCGAAAACTGTGCATATAACGCCAAAGTACAGGGACCAGCAACTATCAATGCAATTATACAGGAACCGGGGCAGCCAGCCAATCACTATGTACCCCCGCAATTGAGAAACAACCAGCAACAAGGTTATCGAAATTACAGAGGACAGAGAAATAATAACTACAATGCAAACCGCTGGCAGGCCGGACAAGCACCGAAAAATCCCAATTTGCCACCACCACGCTGTCATTTTTGTGGTGAATTTGGTCACATTAGAAGATTTTGTAAGGATGAAGCTGAGTATGATCAGAGGAAGAAAGAACGTCAAAACCCAATGGCTAATATGGTACAAATCATACCAATAGAAACGCACGTTGCAGTAATTCAGACCCGATCCGGTAAACAACTGCAACCAGCAGCAGAAATATTTGAACCAGGCATACGTGAACAACAAAGGATGTATGATAAAGCTAGTCAATGGATCACCGCAAAACCCCCAGTGTTCCCAGATCCTATTCCGGTGACCCAGACTCCGTTAACCGAGGAAGGAACACAACAACAGGATTCTAATTCAGTAGCAGGCACATCATCTTCAGCAGGCGTACCATCTTCAGAATCTGTGGAAAATACAATCCAATCACAAAAGGCCTGGGAAATTTTATCCAAAGCATCCATCACTCTTCCTCTGGGCCAATTACTTGCACTAGTACCAGGAGTTCGACAACAATTCCAACAACAGTTCAGTCATGTGTCTTCTTGCATTCCAGCAACAACAACAGTGCAACCGGAACCTGATTCTACGGTCGATCATTTAGTTCCTTTAATTACGGTATGGTATAAAAATCATAAAATCACACAGGTACTAATTGATGGAGGATCTGGTGTCAACATTGCTACTGCTTCACTGTGTAAAAAGTTAGGGTGGAACAAAATCGAACCAGTTCAGTTTTTCGTCAGAATGGCCGACCAATCAAGAGTCCATCACGTAGGACTTGTACGAAATGTACCAATAACTTTACAAGGTACAACATTTAAAATGACCTTTGTCATACTAGAATTATCGGAATCCACCCTTGATTATAATCTCCTTTTCGACTGACCTTGGCTGAAGCACGCTAAGGTGATACAAGATTGGTCTGCATAGGAACTCACTTTCAAAGATAATAATTGTAAGTACATTGTAAAATTAGATGCTATGCAACACTACGAGTTGCATGCTAGACCGTATTTTGCAGAACCAGTCCATATGCTAGATGGGTTGTCAGATGATGAAGAAGAAGAGTTTCTGAAAAATAACATTGACTTGATCTCCCTAGGAACTGTTGATCTACAATTTGTTGTAGATAATTGGAATCCTGCAGTTTGCACGGTGGTCTGTAACAGAAAAAGATACGAAAGAAGATAAGGCTACCATAGATGATGCTGATCTACAACAACTTTTTAAGCAAGCTGAGATACACAGAAGCCTCGACAATTCTATGTTCCAAAAGATCAACTGACCACCTACAATTTAGGGGATGAAGAAAATCCACGACCTGTTAAGATAAAGGAGAGCTTACCTGAGTTATTTCAAGCCGATTTAATCCAACTACTTCGAGAATTTTCTGATGTATTTGCATGGGATTACAAAGATATGAAGGGTTTGGACCCGCGCATCTATCAACATAGGGTCATGCTGAAGCCGGAAGCAAAACCACTTAAGCAACCCAGCTACCGGATGAATCCAAACTATGCATCACAGGTAAAGGCAGAACTTGATAGGCTACTCAAAGTCGGATTTATTGTACCAGTGGAGCATGCTGAATGGATCTCACCAATTGTTATTGTCTCTAAAAAGAATAAGCAGTTACGAATATGTGTAGATTACCGGAAACTGAACGCAGCTACGGTGCCTGATCCATTTCCGCTACCTTTTCTTGACACAATGCTTGATAGAGTAGCAGGACATGAAATGTATTCACTCTTAGATGGGTACAGTGGGTATAATCAAGTTAGAATGGCTGAACAGGATATATCAAAGACCGCCTTCATTACCAACTGGGGTGTTTTCGCATGTACTGTTATGTGGTTTGGATTAAGAAATGCCCCGAGTACGTTCCAAAGGTGTATGCAGAAAATATTTTCTCCTTACCTTACCTCTTTTATGCAAGTATATCTTGATGATTTTTCGATTTTCGGTAAGATGATAGCATACCTGTTCCATTTACGGTGCTGCTTTGAAAAGTGCAGAGAATACAGACTCTGTTTGAACCCAAACAAATCTGTGTTTGCGGTTTCATGTGGAAAGCTACTTGGTCACATTGTATCTACACAGGGTATACAGGTGGATCCAGATAAAATCACAGCTGTGTTAGAAGCACCTGTACCCACAACACCTAAGGAAGTAATGCGCTTCATGGGCCAAGTAAGATGGCATGGTCGACACTTACGGTGGCTTGCTCATTTGGCAATACCACTGAACAAATTAATAACCAAGACTCCTCGACAATTTGACTGGACCCCGGACTGTCAAACTGCTTTTGATCGTCTAAAGGGATTACTAACACAGGTTCCAATCGTACAGCCTCCTGACTGGGATCGCCCATTTCATGTATTCGTTGATGCTTCAGATATAGCAATAGGGAGCGTTCTAATGCAACAAACCGATAAGTGGTTCATACCAGTGTACTATGCAAGTCGAAGATTAGCCCCTGCTGAAAAGAATTATTGTGTAACAGAGAGAGAATGTCTAGGTCTAGTATATTCTGTCAAGAAATTCAGACATTATTTGTTGGGCCGTAAATTTACTTTTCATGTAGATCATGCTGCACTTGTCTATCTAGTTCGGCAACAGCATCTAGGTGGTCGATTAGCACGATGGGTTCTGCTTTTACAAGAATTTGACTACGAAGTTATTCATCAGCCAAGCAGTTCACATGCCTTAGCAGATTTTCTCTCTCGCTTAGATTCCGGTGAAGCTCCGGTCGGTATAGATGACACAACATCGGCAATTTATGTCTCTGAACCGACTAATGATGAAATTACAGACCCACCTATGCCATCTACATACTATGATCAGATCTTGACCTTCCTCACTGATGGATACCTTCCCTCTCAGACTTCTCCTTCAATACGAAGAAAAATTTCAGTTTTCAGTCGCCGATTTTGGTTGATTGCTGGGGAATTATACTATATGGATCACACTGGAGTTTTACTTCGTTGTATTCCACCACATGAAGTTAACTCAGTCATTAATTTGGCTCACTCAATTCCTTCCGGTGGCCATTTTGCTGCAGACTTAACACACCGGAAAATTCTGCAAAGTGGTCTTTGGTGGCCTACTATGTACAGGGATGTATCACAGTTTGTCAAACAATGTGATAATTGTCAGAGATCGGGACAGCCCCTGCAACGTCATCTTTTCCCTCTACAACTTGTCTTACCATTAGAACCTTTTCAGAAGTGGGGTCTAGATTTCATTGGCCCTATTACACCACCAGCAATCCTCAGTAACAATCGTTATATTTTGACATGTACTGATTATGCTACCAGATGGGCAGAAGCCTGGGCTTTACGGTCCGCCACAGCTGTTGCGGTAGCAAAATGTCTACTGAAAGATGTCTTTCCACGTTTTGGTTTACCGCTGGAACTTGTTACAGATCAAGGCACTCATTTTGTCAACAATTTAATGAAAGTACTCACATATTCGTTTCAAGTCATGCATAAATTTAGTTCACCATATTACCCTCGTGCAAATGGTTTGGCTGAGAGTACAAACAAGACTTTGTTGAATATGCTTTGAAAACTCATTTTGGAAGCACCGAAAAGATGAGATCAACTGTTACCTGCAGTATTATGGGCATACCGGACTACATACAAGGTAGCAACAGGACTAACCCCTTTCAAACTAGCTTATGGATTGGAAGCAATAGCACCGATGGAGATAGTTATGCCAAGTTTACGAGTAGCAATCGCTCAGAAACTGCTACCTGAAGAATCACTGTCATGTCGGTTGGATACACTCAGAGAATTAGACGAGCATCGATGGCACAGTTTTTTGACTATTCAGGAAGTACAGCTAAGACAAGCTCGAACACATGATCGATATCTAAAGACCCTAATTTTTTTGGTGGGACAACTTGTACTCTTTTACAATGCAAAGTCGAATCGCTCTGCTGGTAAATTCAAGTTACGATGGTTTGGTCCCTACCGGATTGCTGAACAAGTGGGCCCAGCAACTTTTCAGTTGACCACTTTGACCGGAATTCCTCTTCCAAAGGTGATAAATGGATCAAAACTGCGGCCGTATCAACAAGCATCTAATCCACACTGAAACGTTTCACGGTTGGCCGCCTCTTTTGGCGTTCTCTTTTCTTTTATTTTCTTTTCTTTTCTTTTTTGGCGTGCTTAATAAAATAAGTCTGTAAATATCCGCGTTTTGATACCTAATTATGTCCACAGCCGCCCTGCCCTTTCCAGTTACTCACGCATGCACACCGAAGTTAAGAATTATCATCTCAATACCGCACAATAATTAGTCATTCTTGATTGCTCTCCACTGCAACGCATCTACTTAACCTTTTCTGTTTCGCCGAAAATCGCTATTGTGTTTGTGTGATTTGTGTTATTGTGCATACCCTGTGCTCTGTGTACTTGTGATTGCTGTCTCTGTGTGCGCCATGGAAGCTTTGGCTAACTATACCGCCTTCCGTGATGGACTCCCTGCCGACGTAGGAGAGTTCCTGCGCATTCGTGGGCTATCCGATTTCGCTGAACTGCCTTGGCATTCAGTGGAATCCCACCCCTTCTTTGCCCAGATCATCTCCACCATCGCCAACACACCTGCCACTGAGTAGAGTTGGCCGATCACCTCCCTACCATCCCGTACACTGATCACCTTCCAAACATTCGCTGAATCATTCCGACTCCCTTCGCAAGGTCGAGAAAATGGCCCGAACCTCCCCGTAGCAACAATGACCTAATTATTTCCTAGGTATTCGTCAAACGAATACGCGATCCTTTGTCGACCAGAACCTGAAAGATCAGCCCTCCAATTCTTAGTAGCTATTCTCAACCTAGAGAAATGCACCTATGGAATATCACATCCCTTCTACTCCGCCATAGACTTAGCTGCCCAAGAACCAGTAAATTTTGCATCCTATTTCTTCCACCGCATTCACAAAGAATGCGTAGCAATCATCAAACAGGTAAACAAGGGAGGAATGCCAAGATCGAGACTCCCTCATATCATATCATTCCTGTTTCTGGCCATCCTTGCAGCACAACCACCACCCAGAGACCCAGTCCTACGACATGAAGAATCTGTGCAATTATGGGACGATGATGAAGAAGATGAAGAGGAGCTAAACCAACTCTTCCACCGGAAGAGAATCAGAATCAGTTCTTCTGAGAGTGAAGCACAGGGATCAGCCGAAGCAAACAAAGATGATGACAAGGAGGAAGAAAAGCATGACGAAGAAACCTTCCACAACACCGCCACATCGATGCAGTATGAATCCTCCGTGCAATCATCTTCACAAGGGCAACAAGAACAGGAGGATCACACAAAAACCGACACAAGCTCGTCAGAAGAGGCATCACAGCAACAATTGGAGCCGGAAACACAAACAGATGAAGAACAGGTAGGTAAGGATATTTTCGACGAACTGCTCAGAGCAGTAGAATCCACCATTGTTGAGACCGTCGACACTGAACAACAAAACGTAGATAAGGTAACGCAATCTCATACTGTCCTTCCCACTCCCCCACCGGAGCCGCCACTTGACCCCATTATCCCTATCCAACCCATCCAACCCAACAAACCCACTGACTCTTCATCATCCCCCAACTACTCTCCACCGAACTCCCAGCAACTGCTCACCGCCTCCTCATCCCAACCATGACCTCAGCTTCCACTTCCTTCAATCCCTACAATCTCTGAACTTGCAAACATGGGCCAAATGTTAATTCAATTATCACAGCAATTCCCAATCCAAATGAGAGAAGTCATCGATAATATTCGGAATGAATTACAACACAAGGTGGACGTACTAGAAGCAGGCATCACGCCTCTGCAAGAAGAGATAGATGCAGTCAAAGCAGAAAACCATCAGCTGCACTCTCAAATTACCCATCTCCAAGCCCAGCTTCCAGAACAACAGAAAATTGCCGATCAAAGAGATACCGCACTGGCAGATCTCAACCAAAAGGACAAATTACTAAGCGAAGCATAGGCCGAAATCAGTCAGTTGAAGTTAGATCTACAGGATAAAGAAGACACCAGAGTAGCCCTAGGTAATCTATTAGAAGTGACCAGAGTTCAACTCGATGAAGTGGTACAGAAAGGCCAAGAACAGCACGATCTGGCAATGAAGACAGCGGAAGAACTACAAAGATACAAGGATCAATTAGCTGATGTAAACAATATGCTCAAAAGATATTTGTCAAAAGAAGCTCAAACACAGAAGGTAATAATAGATTTACGCAGAGAAAGGAACGCATACTCCAAAGTATCCATTGCGGTTGTGAGTATCAGTGAGTTCGCGTATCGTGTTGTCTCTTTTCTTGGAAGGTTCTGCAAGTGTGTGGCGAAGTCTGTGCAGTTGTGGTAGCGCTTCTGGTATCCGGGTTGTATTAAGTTGTCTTAGTATCGAGGTCCAGGTTCATACGGCAAAGTTTAAGCTACAGTAGGATTTCTTGGGTTGCGTACTGAACCTTCAGTACGGTGTATCTGAACACTTGGACTTGGATTCTCTGTGTCTTCGAACATTGGTAGGATTGTGGTACCCATTTGGTAAAGGTTGACGATTACTCTTGTTTCTGGTATTTTCAGTAAGTTATGTGCAGATGCAACATAGCATCTTAGCGATTTGGTACACGTGGCTGAGCTAACTGTGAACTATAATATCTAAGTACAACAAATTCTTGATAGAGCTCTCAGCATCAGAATATTGTTGTGTGTAAGTGGTTAGTTTGGGAACTAAGTATAGGGCCTCTGTCTAACAGACCCCTTCCACTCCCAAGAACCCAAGAATCGCTTAAACGCACTTCTGACAGATAAAATGACAACGTTTAACAATACGTATAGCATAACTTCTTCCAAAGCTCCTCTACACTTTCACCGTCCAATACTATGAAGTAAACATTATCTACCAGGTGGAATTGAATGGTAGACCTAACCATTTTATCCAACTCATCCCATTCATCTTCATCCATGTTAGAAAGATTCTTTAAGATTCCATTTACTGGATTCCATTGCCTCCTTTGAATTAGCACATCTTTAATCTGATTCTTTCATAGAGCAAAGTCTATGCCATCAAATTTTCAGATCTCAAAATGGTCTTTTCCCTACAAGTTATAGCTCCTCCTTGGAACACTGGCACTAGACCCTGATCCACGAGACGTGCCTGAGACCTCTGATCCCATGATGATAGAGAATTGAATAAAATGATAATAGAGCTAGAGGATTCCAAACACCACTAAAGCTCAAAAAGGGATAACCAAATGTCAAATTCTAGGGAAAAAATCAACACAGTCTTCTCAAAAAATGAATTAATGAACTGTAATGACCAACCAAAAGGATTATGTGAGAATAATTGGATTATGTGAGAATAAATGTGTTCATACCAATAAGTGTATCAAGGAGTAAATTGACCATTATATAGTTGACAAAACCAAAAATTCTCGAAAAAAATTGGCGGAGCATCCTCTACAAAATGAGCATATGACTAGTGTCAAAATCTCATAAAACTGCAACTATTCACATGTTAACTTGCAAAGTGAATAACTGACTCCACTACATATAATTTGTTACTCAAAAGAATCCAACTAGGCTTATCAAGCACCTCTGAAGAACTATCATACATCTCCTATGGTGAAGCTGGGTAAGTCTTCCACCTGCATCACTGAAGAGACCAAAACGTCTAGGTGCCTCCCAATTAAGAAAACCTCACCACGACCCTTTTTATCAAATGTAAAAGGCTTTATGCAAAAAACATAACCACTATATCAATGAATACATGGGCATACATAAGCACTATACACAAAAGCATACATAGTGGGTATGTGCTCAATAAATGCAGTAAAATGGCATTGAAAGGTTGAGTTCACAGTCCAAACACTAGCCAACAACAGTTCACGTGTTTGTCAACTCTGTCCTTTAGGCTCAAAAAACCTACATAAATTTGCAATGGCTGAAAACATTTCAAGAAACATATAGATTTACTAGCATGGCTGAAAACGCGGCCCCAAAGATGAATATTTGATATGTTCTTGAATCGTTTAATGAGAACTATGCACGAAAGTATCCCAAATTGACTCCAACAATCACCCTAGAAATGCTTCAAAACAAACTTCGAAAGCAAAGAATGAAGATTTGAGGGACCAAAACATGTTCAAGGTAATGTTAACCTTAGTCTTTCCCCTTCTTCAAACACCACAAGAGTGTAGCTTAGTGGAAAGAGAGCTTGTTGGTTAAGCATGCTCTGGGGGGAACAAACTGGGATGGGTGACCTCTCATGAAGTGTCGGGAACCTCCGTCTTCCTTGATCATTGAGATCCTCCCTCATGTGTAGCCAACAATAGTAATGATGACTTCCATGATTTGGATGAAAAGGTATGCCAAGGTCTATGCCTTGGTAGTCGCCTTAGTCGAAAGCCTTGAGTGGGAGGATGGGTGCTCGCTTCGCTCGCACAAAAGGAACAATGCTTTTGCGTCTGATGAAGGGCTTTGGTGTGCAGAACAAGAGGAGCAAGGAGGAGATGGAGGGAGAGAGAGGAGAGGAGAGATGCACACACATGCGTGGGAGCCTTGAAACCCACATAATGATGTCTCTTGAGGCAATGCTCTATATATGATGTATGGAAAAATATACAAAGAATGATTTAGGACTATACACTAATGTACAAGAAGAGTCTGAATCTCAACCCATACAAATCAACCTACACCAATTGTCTCAATCAAAGTGAATCTATGCACCTCAAACTACTCTAGACTCATATCGATAAGAGTCGAGCTCACACCTAACTGATGCAAAGAAGTCATGAAGTTCCTACAAAGCTCCCACATGCACTACATGAGCATCATGAGCATCCAAAACATGCTCTACATGTGCATCCATCTGAGCATCAAAATCTTGCCATACATGTGCATCATGAATGCCAATAGACCTATGTGTAGGTAGACAAAATGAGACATGACGAGTCTCACATCGCACATAAGGTTGAATTCCCACTGAGACGAGATTGTCTCTCACATGAAGTACCTACAGTGGATACCTATGCCCAACCATGGCACCTCTGACAAGCATAAGCTATCCCAACTGCAACTGAAAATGATGCTCACTAAGGAATGCATAACATATGCTCTCTTGTAACTGGCTAATTGAAATAAAGCTCATAGGGATTGAAGGCATATAACGTATATGTCTAAGCGTAAGTGATGCTCCACTAGGTAGCATAAGGGATACATCTCCTGCACCCTCAATGTCATATGTCGTACCATCAGGCATATGCACATATCCACGCCTCTCACCTGAGAATCGACAAAATCACTCACGATGTGGAGTAACATGAAAAGTGACTAATGCACTAAGCAACCAAGCCATATGTGTGCCATCCAATGAACAAGAGGAATCTTGAGATGAACCATAGGAGAAAGTGATATCACCATCACTAGCATAACCAACTGCCATAGACTCTCCTAAAATCACTACCTGACTTGCATCACGTGCATATCTATGACATTGTCATCGCATCCGCCTGAAGCAATGTCGTCGAGTATGGCTCTCATGACCACAGTACCAACATGGAAGCTGTCGATGTGATCTATGTCTCACATGAGTCAATGGACTCACATACATATCATGTAGTCTCTGTCATAATGCACTACTCGTCTTCTCATACATCGCAGACTCATATATAGAATCCACAAGCTATAATTGGATAGTGGAGCTGGCCAATGTGTCCATATCCATCCATATGAGGTCAGGCATGTCACGAGGCCTCTGTGCATCTCTATGCACATACATGTATAACCCTGCATGAACCGATGTATGCCACATCTGAGCTTTCCATCTTAGAAATTCAGTGCCATCAAACCGAGAAGACACCATGCTGGCAATCCAATAGACTATAAATATAACAAGAGACTAAAAACAATACTCTATCACCAAAAGGATCAAACCTACATATCCATATGCATAACTCACATCACAACTGTCTCGCTGGAGAAGAAACCATGTGAACCACCTGTCACATAACCATGCATCTAGCATGCACATAAAACCATGAGCATAAACTTGGTCCGATGTGAAAGGATCCTGGGAAAAATTTTACAGACTATCCCTTGTATACTGAGCAATCAAACAAGATAACCAATAACAAAAGAACAATGAGTAACCTGTCACCACATATCACTGATCTAATCAAAGATAATGGCAAATACACATGCCAAAAATTGATAGCGATATATGTCAGTACAACAGTGATACACCTCCCACTCAAGAATGAATCTTGTAAGATGGTCCAAACTATCACAAATAACATGTGACGAAGTCCAAGCGAATGGAGATAAGCAATGATCCAAAGCTATCACACAAACACAAATGATCTACTACACTACTCTTCTAGCATAAAAGCTAACAAAATTACGACAGCATCTCCTCTCTAAAATGGACTCTGAACCAAGTAAACCATGTGGAAATCACCATCCACAATATCAAATCAATGAATACATGCTAATAGAATAGCCAATCAAGGTGACAAATGAGTATGCAACTAAGGCTCCGATCTCCAACATCCCCAACATCTGAATGCTTTAATATGAATGAAGAGTTTTGACGGTGATGCACCACAATGGACTCTCCTTCCCAAGAGCTCCACGACAATATCCTCGTAGTAGAAATTCGAGCTCTACACACCATACATAGTACTCCGCAACGAGGTTGCAGAATACACAGAAACCACATAATACACAGACCATAAACACATATTTCTTAGGTCACACAAATGGGATCGAACTTACAGTATGTGGCTAGCCAAACCACTATATGTTTTTATTAAGAAACATATACATAAGTGTATGATGGCCATTTGGCCTTTCACATGGATACTAACGGTAACACTTTTTAGAAAGTTATTGAATTCATTTGACATGTATTCACCTCCTCTTTCATATCATAATTTCTTAATATACTTCTTTGTCTGCTTTTCCACCATAACTTTAAAATTATGGAAGTGAGTGAACACCTCACTCTTTTCTTTCATCAAATATATCCATACTTTTTGTGTATGGTCATCAATGAAAGTAACATAAAACCTGCAACCACCCATAGATGTGGTCTTTGCAAGACCCCGAGCATTTGTATGTACTATTTCTAACACTTTCCCACTAACATTCTTGTCATGCGAAAATGATGCTCTTGATTGTTTACCAAATTGACATGTTGCATATATCTTTTGCATCTCTGCAACTTTGAAATTTGGTAGTCCATTGACAATCTCCTTTGATTGCATCAATTTTAGCCTTTGCAAGTTTGCATGTCCCATTTGTTTGTGTCGTATCTCTATATCAGTAATAACACCTGCACCTTTTACAAACATGGCTGCATTCATTTCAAGAATATTCACATTTAAGGTGAACATCCTACCCACTTTGTTTCCTTTGGCAATCAATCTTCCATTTTGTTTGTACTCTTCTACATATAACCCATTAATATTGAACCTTACTTGTGATCCCTAGTCAACTATTTGTCCAACAAAAACCAAATTCTTTGTTATATTTGGAACATGCATCACATCAACAAGATGTTTTACCTTCTCCTCCTCCATAGACGGCTTTATGTTTCTTGTATGCTTGATAGGGTGTGATTTTTCATCACTTGTTTCAACATATCTAGGAACTGGCGATTTTCGCATACTACTAAACCATTCTGCATGACTAATCATGTGATTTTAAGCACCTAAATCAACATACGAGACATTACCATTTGATTTTGAAACATCAACAGACATCATATTCATCATGTGATGTTGGACCATGAACAGCTTCTCAGAATCATCTGCACTTGTGGATGCATAGTTGTTTTGTTGCCTTCTGTTATTTTGATTCTTCAACTTGCAATCATGTTCAAAGGATCAAGGCTTACCACAATTCTAGCATCCTTTACCATCATTATCTTAATCATTTCTTTGGAAATTTTTGCGGCCCCTTTGGCTTCCCCTTCCTTGAAATTGTGTTCTATCTCCTGCATGATTCTGTTGTTGACCTTCATCTTTGTTACTATAACCTCTTCCACTTCTGAAGCCCCTACCTCTTCCTGTACGAGAGTAGAATACATGCATAGGATTAGGTTTTCCTTGGGAGTTCGAGTCCTCACCTATATTTTTTTTCTTCAATAATCACCATGGACACTAGGTCAACAAAATTCAAAATATTTTCCCTTGTCTGAATAGATATTTTGAACTGCTTATATGAAGCTCCTAAACCACGAAGGCACACTTCCACCTTATTATCATCATCTACATTCATGCCAATAGATGGAAGTGACTCACATATGCATTTAATTTTTAAGATCTAGTCACTAACTCACATGCCCTTTTTCTCCAATGTATGCAGCTCGTTCTTGAGTTGCAATTGATGTGCCTTTGTATTGGTCTCATCAATGTGACCAAACTATTCCAAGCCTCTTTTAAAGTCTTGGTGTCTTGTATGTGCCCAATCATGGTATCATGTATGCTAATAGATAACCAATATATTACCTTTCATGCTCCTTGATTCCATTCCTCATATTCTCTTAATTGGTCCACAATCTGATTCCTCTCTGGTAATTGCAGAGCATTTTTGTTCTCTCCTTTGATGTACTTCCAGTAGCCTTTTCCTATCAAGAAATTCATCATTCTAAATCTCCAAGCATGGAAGTTGTTCTTATCCAGCTTATCGCTCATAAGCTGACTCATTTCATTAGCACTTTCTATTTCTGCAGCAATTTGCAACACTACACAAACACTAGAAGCAGTACCTCTATTGAATATTGTATGACTATGACATGAGAGTTCAATCTCAGAAAAACACAGTTTTCATGTATCAACAATATACCGAATCACTTGAAATTCTAGACCTGGAATACTTGAGTGTTGTTGAACAAAATGCAACTTACACTTTTGCAAACTGACCTGATTTTTCTGTGGTCCCACTTTGTGTGCTCAAAACAGAGGTCAAGATGGTCCCAAAAATAATTTGATGCCTTCTTACCTTCAAGCCAATTTTCGTATCAATATGAGGTCGTTTGTGAATCGCGCTTTCTCCATGCCTTCTTGCGTACTCTTCACTGTCAACCTCCTCCAAGAGCTCTCTACAGCCACGTTGGCTCTAATACCATGTCACGAAGAAGGAGATAAGAAAGGAAGCTCACACATAGATTGAAGCAAGGAAGAGTAATCTTTTTCTTCTCCTCCTATTATGTAAAAAGAATGTACAAGAATGACCTAATACAACAATACATCTAGTGCAATATATAAAGAACAATACATAAGGAAAATCCTAATGCCCGCAAATGAGTGAGTTTGCAAGAAACAAATGTGTCATCACTCTCGGTAGATAAATCTAGTAAATCTCAATGAAGCTGACATATATCGATGTGACCACTATACATGTCAAAGAAATGAAAAGTGATGTGTCATCCTCAATCATCACATGTTGAGCTTGATATCTAAACATTAATCACCCCGACTATGCTATGCACACCTTGAAGGGGATACAATTGAGGTTCAATGTGGCATGTTAATTACCATTGGATCAAAAACTTTTATTTTTGTAAGATTTTGCTAAGTATATAATTTTCTTTTCATATTTGAAGTGCTTTTCATATCAAATTTGAAATTAGGCTTTGACTTTTGACCTACACATTATTGCTAAATACCCAACTATTATATTTGGTTAGATAGCTCTCATTGAAATCTATATTGTGTGATAATAGTTATTTACTATATTTTTTAACACTTCCTAGAAATGGAATCATTCTAACCATTTAAGAGTTAAATTTAGCCATATTTTAAACTTGCAAGGAGGTTCCCTAATGGAAGATTTCCCAATTGGACATATTTTCTAACAATCCCCACCTAACTTGACACTAGGGGAATATGTCAAGTAGGGATATTTGTCATGTTTTCTATTTATTTGTTTTAAGTATCTCCATAACTTTCACATATCATGCAAAGTATCCTACAAGCATACACAAGGATTTTTGTCATGAGGAACTCTCCCCAAACTCACATCACAAAGACAACTCAAGCATTCCCCACTCTTCTAAACCAACTACTACTTGGAATGATAGAGACAACTATAAGATCCTATATAATCATATAGGATATAGACTCAAACATACTCCCAAGGTATCAAAGTTGGCTAATGCTTTCAAAGATGCTCTCGTTTACATCTACACATACACACATATATACAAGGTGTTATGTTTCCACCACATGTTCATCTTGTATAAGTTTTTCCATGTAGAGATAAAACCCCTCCTTGCTCACATAACTCTTCCTCCATGACCACCAAGACATAGATGCCAACTCCCATATATGGTTGAGTGACTAACTTCAAAAAGCACTAGAAGGTTGATTAGTAGGTGAACATCACTTCTCAAGTACACATCCAAGAAGCAATGCTCTCCAAGCTCTTTTTTATTGTTTGATTCCAGCAAATCCAACAAATAATATAAAAATTCTTGGAAATTACTAGATATACAATGTCCAAACTTTTATTGCTTCTATAATAGCTCCAAGTTGCCTTTTTCTTCTTCAATGCCACCTTTCTTGGAGTGTGTCACTTAATAATAGTATTCAGCTTCTTCATTTAGTTTGATGACTTGATGACCGCTTCAGCATATGTTGTTGAACTTGATTTGAACCTTCCATGAAGATTTGATCTTCCTACATGTGGCCAAATTCTCTATGTACTCTATATTTCCTTACTTTGATACAAATTGTTGGTCTCTAAGCCCATAATAGATATAGCGACAAAGAGAAAATAGAGACAATAAGTGGAGAAGACTGCACATGAGAAAATGCAAGGAACAAATCTCCAAATATATTCACTATATTCCATGGTTGAAGTTACAAGATAGCATACATGATACAGATGATGTGCAAGCTGTCCATTAACTCCACAAATCTCCAAAGCTGAAGTATGCTCTCCTCCAAATAGATGTAAACTGCAAGCTGCTACACACCTTGAAGATGATGAAGTGTAACTCAAAGGAATCCACTATCTTCAAATAAAAGGAGGTTGTAAAGTGGATGCAATTAGACATTGCCTCCCCTTATCAGCAACATGGCCAACAAGTCAAATTACACCGTAGCTAGGTGTCCATTAAGCAATTGTATTTGCATTATGTTTAAACTTCACCTTTATCACAAAATAGACAAGCTTTGCCAAAGGTTTAGAAGCACGAGATTTTTGGGTAGATGAAGAAGCAATAGAACAATGTCCCTCAAAAACTTGATCATAAGGAACTTATACATTTCTTCCATTGTAAGTGAAAATTATGAGTATATCATCATGGAGTGTGAGGCCCACGTTCCCCACAATGAAAGCATGCCTAGATCAAGTTTACCCATTTCAAATGCACCAAAGGTTCACCCACCTCATCCACTAAAAAATTAATGAGGCGGGAAAACAATTTTGACTTCCACATTGTATAGATAAGATGCTTATTGGGAACTGAATACGGTGGAACATACAAAACTTTTACTGATTCATTACCAATTTCTGATACATTATCCCTCAATCAAAATGGTAGATCCACCAAGTGAACCCAAACTATGCATGCATGAAATGATTTTTCTTTGAGGCAGTGAATAGGGTTCCATGGAGAAACATAAATGAAGCCACCAAACAATGGGACCATGCAATGACTTATCAACTTTTGTGTGTGTGTGTGTGTGTGTGTGTGTGTGTGTGTGTGTGTGTGTGTGTGTGTGTGTGTGTGTGTGTGACGCGCATGCACGTGTCACCAAACAATGGGACCATGCAATGACTTATCAACTGTGCGTATGTGTGTGTGTGTGTGTGTGTGTGTGTGTGTGTGTGTGTGTGTGTGTGTGTGTGTGTGTGTGTGTGTGTGTGTGTGTGTGTGTATGAATGTATGCATTTATTTTCCAAAGATTCCCATCATGGTTTGCTCCAATGGTAATCTTCACTAGCTTAACACTTCATAAGCATACAGAGTTATAAATATAATTTGTCGAATCATGCAAAGACGGGTCTCTCTCTCTCTCTCTCTCTCTCTCTCTCTCTCTCTCTCTCTCTCTCTCTCTCTCTCTCTCTCTCTCTCTCTCTCTCTCTCTCTCTCTCTCTCTCTCTCTCTCTCTCTCTCTCTCTCTCTCTCTCTCTCTCTCTATCTATATATATCTATATATATACATATATATATATATATATATATATATATATATATATATATATATATATATATATATATATATATATATATATATATATATTATGTCAAAAATACTTTCATGTGTTTCCTTCCATCATGGACATTGCTGTTTCAACTTTTTCTGTGCTTCAATACCTATACACCTAGTATCAACAGTCTGTGGAAGCCCTAAAATTCCCAAAAGTTTAGTTGTCATGGATTAGACCATCCATGATTATCCTATTTCTAGGACAACTAACATTCGCATATTTCACTATTTATCACAAACTGTGTAACTGTGCATCCCCTTTTACACCAATCCACATTGAGAAAATGTGATTCAAAATGATTACTTACAATATAGCTGACCTTAGTCACTAACTTCAGCTTTAAAAGTCTAGACACATTGAAGTTAGAGATCACTGCTGCTGCACTTTCTCTTCATTTTTTAGGCCTCTTTTTCCCAAAGTTGGGTCCTGAATAATCCACATAATCACTTTGCCCCAAACTTGTCCTTTCTAAACTCATTCAACACATAGAAGAGACACTCAAAAATGCAATAGGAAAATTGTTAAATCAGACTCTCCAGAAGATATTTTTCATCCATCACGTCGAAAGAAGAAAGACATACACAATCTAAATCAAAATTTTCCTTTCTCATAGTGAGGATATTTATTACTCAGATTTTCTATACTGAGGCAAACTCAACAAATGAGATGTGAGCCATACATGCAACAAGAATGAATTACAAAATGGGCAATGATGTTAAGTACACGGCGAGGATCAAGCTGCTTTCATTCACCTAGAGACAATGGAGCTGTAAAAAGCAGGAATTAGCTTCTTTAATGTAGGACAGGCTTGGTATGGATTTCTGTTTGCACTTGCACATGAAAGAAAGCTCCACAATATAACACATCGTTTCATCACAACAACAAACGATGTCTCCCGCCTCCAACATACATCTCTAAAAAGAGGCATATATGGTAAAGCCAACCAAGACCAATCACCAGAGATGATTGAAACCAGTGCGAATCATCTATCTCAGGGTTGGAACATATGGGCCACTGCAAGGAACTGGAGTGCTGCTGGGCAGTTGATCAAGCAATTCACGAACAACTGCCAAGCAGTTATGTAGTATTTCTTTCTCTAATTTCAATAACTGTGTAGCCACTCTTCTCTTTGGAGGAGTAGAGGAATCCTCCAGCTGAATCAAAACAAGAATAAGAAATGGTCATCTGCCCAGTATTAGACTTCCAAATCTTCATGACATCTGGTAATACATTCTCCAATATGAATGCCATTAGAACATAATTCATCAACTAACCATTTTGAGATCATCAGAAAGGGATGTAGGATATTTCGCAATACAAGTTGTGAAATATGATTCCAATTGATCAAGAACAGCCCTCTCCCTACATGGACTTACCTGAAATCCAAAACCAACCACACCTTCTCTCTCTCTCTCTCTCTCTCTCTCTCTCTCTCTCTCTCTCTCTCTCTCTCTCTCTCTCTCTCTCTCTCTCTCTCTCTCTCTCTCTCTCTCTCTCTCTCTCTCTCTCTCTCTCTCTCTCTCTCTCTCTCTCTCTCTCTCTCTCTCTCTCTCTCTCTCTCTCTCTCTCTCTCTCAGAGAGGTCTATCTATAGGGCTCACGCTCCACCAGGCAGCAGCACAGAGAGCACGGCACCGACCACGCATGGGCAGATATCGTCGACCACGACTATATCAGGAGGATATCTCACGCATCAGGACAGCCTACGACCACATGATGGAGCATAGGTGTACCACCACCCCATGGGTTGTCTTCCTTCAAGAGGCACTAAGACCAGCACCGATGTATCACATACTACACCCACCTCCACCCATCACCAGTAGCTAGGATGTTTTTACTCACATCATGGATCCCCCATGTATTAGGTGGCCACTATCTGCAGAGTCAAAGTCACAGCTCCCCAGCCTCTTCCAGCCTATATAGCTTTGTGTAGCGATATACTTTTTATTTCATTTCATCTTCTACACAGGGTTACTACACTTGTATATGGTTTTTGTCTCATAGGCCAAGTTTGGCCTTTAGAAGACGTTAATATGACTTTCTTTCTTTCTCTCTCTCCCCCTCCCCCTCCCCCTCCCCCTCCCCCTCCCCCTCCCCCCTCCCCCCCCCCCCCTCCCCCTCCCCCCCTCCCCCCTCCCTCCCTCCCTCCCTCCCTCCCTCCCTCCCCCTCCCTCCCCCTCCCTCTCTCTCCCTCCCTCCCTCCCTCTCTCTCTCTCTCTCTCTCTCTCTCTCTCTCTCTCTCTCTCTCTCTCTCTCTCTCTCTCTCTCTCTCTCTCTCTCTCTCTCTCTCTCTCTCTCTCTCTCTCTCTCTCTCTCTCTCTCTCTCTCTCTCTCTCTCTCTCTCTCTCTCTCTCTCTCTCTCTCTCTCTCTCTCTCTCTCTCTCTCTCTCTCTCTCTCTCTCTCTCTCTCTCCCCCCCCCCCCCTCCCCCTCTCCCTCAACCGTGCTTTGGTTGAGGGATTACCCGACTCATGGACTGTGCATACCATTACGCCTATCCATAAGTCCGGCGATATGATGGACCCAGGGAACTACAGGACTATTATGATAGGCCATATCCTGGCCAAGATCTATGGGGCAGTACTAGAGGCAGAGCTCAATACACACGCTGCGGGAGCTGGGATCAGAGCACCCGGCCAGGCAGGCTTCCGCCGCACTTTCTCCACCATCGACCACATCGTCGTGCTTCGTTGCTTGATTGAGAGCGCGAAGGCGAGGAAGCAAGAGACTATACTGTTGCTTTGTGGATTTCCACAAAGCCTTCGACATGGTCCCTCCAGAGAGACTACTACGGAGGATCAAGGAGTTACAGCTACCATCAGACATGCTATGGGCCATCCACGCTTTGTATGCACGAGTCACAGGCAGGGTACGCTGCCCTGGCGGTCTATTAGACAACCTTGTTAGCACCATTGGTGTGAAACAAGGTTGCCCTCTCTCACCCACTCTCTTCGGTCTCTAAATCGACGAGATCACGAAGTATATACAGCGAGCAGGAGGGCCAGGAGGAGACCTCGGAGGTACGCCAGTACACATCCTATTATATGCTGATGACATTGTCCTACTTTCAGAGTCATAGGAGGGGTTGCAGTCACATTTACAGGCGCTGGATACCTTTTGCATGGAGAGAGGACTCACAGTGAACCTTGGCAAGACCACGGTCATGATCTTCCATACCTCCAGGACAGTACACCATCGCGCCTCTTTCACAGAGGCTGGAGGACAGATAGAGGTAGTGGACTCCTACGTCTACCTAGGTGTCACCTTCTCAGGCAGCACAGGGGTATTCTCCATGGCACAGGCAGCGAGAGATAGATTGACGCGAGGCTATGCGGCACTTGCAGGATTGGAGAGACCCTGCTTTCAGACACATTTTCAGGAGCCCCGGACTAAGGGGTGGCTCTTTGGCACTCTAGTGACACCCACACAGTATGGGCACCAGGGATCACAGAGGCGATGTGGACGCGGATTGAGAGGCCCCGGGTCACCATGATCTCACGCTTGCTGCGCAGCAAGCCCTCCGTTCCACATGACATTATACGAGCTGAGCTTGGCACACCACCGATGCTAGTGGAGGCCCTCTTCCAATTGGTGACCTTTATTCTGAGAGTCAGAGAGCTCCCCACCAGCCGACTCACCAAGCTTGCATTTGAGAGCTCTAGACTTTTGGCAGAGACAGGGCATGAGAGAGTATGGTATGCACAGACTTACCGATGGTTAGTAGACCATGGCATGAGCATTACGGATCTCCCCCCTTTTTAGTATGACCTCTCTTCCCCCCACATTATCCTCTCTCGTTCGGAGAGGAATAGGATCATCCGTCAGGACCTACTACAGATACACGTCAGGGAGACATGGATAGCACCACGGGAGCCTCTTCCCACAAAGAGGCAACACTACAGAGAGCACTTCCTGACTGTGATAGCGGATGGTTTCATTCAGAGACCACGATACATGGATACATATATGGCACCAGCTGAGAGAGTGGCCATTGGGCACCTCAGAGTATCATCACACCAGCTCGAGATTGAGGTTGGGCAAGCCACACATACCCCGAGGGATGAGAGATTATGCAGGATATGTAGAGAGGAGGTGGAGGACGAGGAGCACTACACATGTAGATGTCTGGCATATGAGGACATCAGAGACCGCTACCCACAGCTCTTCAGGGGGCCCAGAGAGATCAGGGCTTTATTGGGGACAGAGGACCAGCGCCCTCTAGGTCGTTTCCTAGTAGAGCTCCAGCACCGCCATGCATCACTCCTCCAACCGAAGATGGAGATACACCTGGCCCCCCCCCCCCTCAGACTTATAATACAGATTTTTTTCAGACCCACAACCACTCGAGGACCCAGCTCGATGCGGGGTGTCACATTACACAGAGCAGAGGAGCTTAGACGACAGCGTCGACGACCGAGATCCCCACTCCGGAGAGCCCGTCCACATCAGAGAGAGATTCAGGCGATTCACGCACGCCATGACATGGAGATACGGAGACGTCAGCAGCGCACCCCTATCGATTTGGACGTTCAGAGCATTTTGAGGATCGCCATGATGCCTTACCCACCGATGCATTATATCCTACACCCACTCCAGGCATTTAGTGGGTTGTGATACCATCGAGCCTCCCCTCCCTATGTATATCATATTTGTATCTCACCCATTGAGCATATAGAGTGCATACCCATAGCACCCCACACCCTTGATGCCAGTTACTATCCACTCCTTTTATACCCTTTGTGGTACTCACACTTTATTTTCTTTTTGGGATCATAGTGGATTGGACCATACTGATGTATATGTTTTGTCTCATAGGCCGATTTTGGCCTCTAATAGACGTTAAAAAGTCTTTCTTTCTCTCTCTCTCTCTCTCTCTCTCTCTCTCTCTCTCTCTCTCTCTCTCTCTCTCTCTCTCTCTCTCTCTCTCTCTCTCTCTCTCTCTCTCTCTCTCTCTCTGTGTGTGTGTGTGTGGGGTCAACCCAGCACTTATGTATGGAGCAGCCATATGGGGCCAGGGCTATCAGCATCAGCATGGACTGTGGTGGAGAGACCACAGGTTCTCATGATTGCCAGACTCATCCGCAGCAAACCCTCGGTACCCCATGATATCGTAAGGGCAGAGCTTGCTGCACCACCGATGCTAATAGAGGCACTCTTCTAGACAGTATGCTTACTACACATGATCAAGGGCATGGATAGAGAGCGCATCACTTACAGAGCTTTCCAGGCATCACGCGACATGGCATTAGCGGGGGACACCTCATCATGGTATGCAGAGACCCGAGATTGGCTGGCCCACCATGGACTTGACATAGACAGACTACCACCACTACGTTATGACTCCCACGCCCCCACCTACTCGCTCTCCCACCAGGAGAGGAATAGGATCATCCATCAGGAGATATGGCATACATACATACAGAGGACATGGGTCAGCCAAGAGATCCATTGCCACTGAAAATGCTCTATTATCGCGAGCATTTCCTAGAGATCTCAGATCAGGGCTTCATTGAGACCCCACGTTGCATGGAGACATATCTACCACACCACCTCCGTGTTGTCATTGGGTAGCTTCGAGTTTCATCACATCAGCTCGAGATCGAGAGAGGTCGGGCCAGAGGAGTCCCCCGAGAGGAGAGGTGGTGCCCAGTTTGCCATACAGAGATAGAGACCGAGGAGCACTTGATTACGAGATGCCCAGCATACTTGGACCTACGAGCACAGTTCCAGATTGAGGGGTCACTCCAGTTGTGCATGACCATAGGAGACCAGCGGAGGGTGGGTCGCTACATCACGGCAGCATATGAGAGACGAGAGCAGATGCTACAGCGCACACGCGGGACACACACAGGCACCCAGCAGACTATAACTCAGTTCTTTCCGCGACTCAAGCCACATCAGACACACCAACCTCCCAGAGGCATACGGCTCACGCTCGGGCAGGCAGTGGCACAGAGAGTGAGACACAGAGCACGTACGAGTGGGTACCGAAGACCACGACTTCATCATGAGGATGAGGATAGCACACGATCACATGATGGAGCATCAGCACACCACCATCACTTGGGTCGCCCTCTTGCAGGAGGTGTTGAGTCCACTGCCGATGTACCATATACTCCACCCTCCTCCACCCATCTGTACCAGTTAGGGTATACATATTCACTCCCACATATGTCCCATGTAGTAGGTGGCCTAGTAGGTGGCCATTATCTGCGGAGCCAAAGCCACAATCCCCCACAAACCACTACTCTATCTCCACTACTCCATCGTTGCTAGGTACACCATCCTCTGTGTGTGTGTGTGTGTGTGTGTGTGTGTGTGTGTGTGTGTGTGTGTGTGTGTGTGTGTAGTTATTTTTGTGTGGATTCATTTATGTATGTAGTTATGTGTGCATGTATGTGTGATATCCTCTTCTAGATCGTGCCGTGTTGTAACTCCTCTTTTTCAGTTTTATTGCTGGGAAGGATGACTTGTTTAAGGAACTGGCACATAAAGATTACTTTCATGAGATTCAAATAAAGATTTCCTTTCACGAAATTACAATAAAGGATTTCCTCTCATCCATTTAATTTAAAGAAATAAAAGAAAAGAAAAGAAGTGCATTTTTAACTTCTATGTTTTGAAAAAGTCTCAGATTTCAGAATTTATCATAGCTTGGGCAGGGTATACAACATCCGTACTTACGTCATATTGGCCCTACAGAAGGTGAAAGCACAGATACAGTGACTCTTCATAAAAAGACTTCTAAAGAAACCAAGGAACTGAGTTTCAATCACTTCCCAACATCTATATGTCTATAAGATAGAAAAAAAGCAGGGCATGCAAAAAGGGCATTTCCTCTAAATCAGAGAATTTTAAAGACAAATGAATTAAAGCAATCTCTTTATTTTTCTTATCTTTCTTTTTTTTTTTACCCTTTTTTCTTAAGTCAAAAAGACATATCTACCAAGTTTCAAAAACAACCATTTAAAGGTAATATAATTTATGGAAATAAACTTTTCCTCACGCTCACTGCAACCAAGATATCTGTGTTTGCACAAACAAGAGAGATCAATTTCAAACTTTAAATCATAGCTTGTACAACGGGCTGTGGCAGCCCTACTGATATCATCAGTACCCTAGTGTAAGTGGAAGCTCTAACAAAGTGACTTTCCAAATGAAGACTTCTAACAAAGCTGATGAGCTTCCAAACACTTAAAATTCCAAAGTCACATGTCTCTGCAATCTTCTTCTTAGAATGTACATATTCAATCTTCTTGTAAAATCATACCAAGGAAAAAGAAGATATAGATATCTAATCACTACAGCATTCAGAACCTCACACAAAGTTCAAACAAAAAGGATAAATTAAGTATTGAGAAATCCCACCCCACAGACTGGTCCTTCAGATGACAAGATTGATTGCATATCCTCATCTTCTGTCACATGGCCAAGTCGTAAATATGGAAGCATGTTGAGCACGGTCTCCCTCTCCTTTCCCCTATATATCTGGCCTCCAGAATCAACAATTAAAATAATAATGAAATATCTCATCTTTCATTTGTCTTCTCTACTACAGACTGAGCTCAGGGAGCAAAAACACACCATGCACAAAGATTGAAATACCTGAAACGCTTGGATTGCCAGCAGATTGTTTCTTTGAGCTACCAATCTTTTTGCTTGATACAAGGGATCACTTGTATTTAGAGATACCTGTCAGTATGAAATAGGAAAAAATAAAACGAATCCAATTCCTTGTAATTCAAAGATCAAGGAAACATGCCAAGTTAAACTAACACAGCACAGTGACACAAAAAAGACACCTCTACAGAGAGCCGATCATAAGGATTGTCCTCATCGACAAAACCATAATTGAGCAATAGTCTGGCATTCGCTTGAGGGCCACACCTAATAATCAAAGAACAAAATGATGAGTTGGCAAAAAAGGATTTGGGCCGCAGCCTTATCTCACAATTTCAGAAACATATCTAAATTAGCATCCTTCAAACACACCAAAACTAGGGGCATCCAAGAATTCAAAAGCATAAACTTTGTGCCTGCCTAACATTCAACTATGATTTTTTTTGTGGTGGGTTAGACTGTGGCTTTGTAATGTGAAGACATCCACAATAGCCCTGCACCTCAAAATAGGGGGAAGAATTCAGAGGTCAAGTCAATCACATAGAATAGGAGAGCAGGCAGGCTTCAACGCTTGTAGCCAACATGGCAATCATATAGAAACAATGTACAGCAGCTGACAGCATTTGCAAATCAAACTTGGAAAGGTACAAGGCAAACAATATCTGACAACTCAAGGACAATGATACAACTCAAGGGCAATGACACTAAGGAGCTGGTGGACCAGCCACATCAAAAGAAAGTCATCAACATCAAGTGGGTGCATAAGACAGCATAATTTGAGAGCACTTTTTTGCACAGAGCTAGTCACTTGTCAGACTTCAATGCAACTTTTGCTCCAGCTGTGAGAATGACAATATTAATTTTGGTTGCAGGAAAAAGTCTCCACTGTATCTCAGCCGCTAGGATCTGCAACCATAGGCCCCACCAAGGTGGTAAGTTTCGTAACATTCGTAAGGTTCGGTTTGAACCAGGTTCGAAGGAAGAATCTTACCTCAAAAATATGGTTCGTCCATCAAAATTATATACAAACATATAGATATAAAAATGTATATTAATTTATTTATAATACATGTACGTTTGGAGACATGAAGACATCAGAGGACCTGGATGTGAATATAATGAATTTACACTTAAGTTTTCAAGAATCGCTTTCCACAATTTTAAGAATACCAACCTGAACCTCAATAGGCAAGAACCTTAAGAACCTTACCTGAACCGAAGGAAAGAACCAAAAGAACCTTACGTGGGATTCGGTTCACGAACCAAATCAACCCTGGGCCCCACATCCGGACACAATGCATGCAAGCTGAAGAAGGCACAAAATCGACCAAAACAAGCCTCTAGCAATTGGCAACAATGAAACAAATAGTCTCTCTGTTCAGACGAAATTCAATTTATGTACTTTAATAGGTAAAATATGTGTGTGTGGGAGTGTTGGGAAAATGCTTATGTAAGTCCTGAGCATTGATGATTTCTTGTTGAAATTGATAATACAGAATTTTTGTCCAACAAATTCAAAATGGATAAAGCTTAGACTTGAAGATGATGGACTTTCGCATAGCACATTATTCTTTGAGGATTAAGGACTCAAAAAAGCTTGACAAAATTATTATTTCACAATAGAAGTGTAAAATAAAAACACTAAAAGCATTTGGCATGGATAATTGCAAGGAGATAGTGATACTGAAGGACATTAATAGAAAGTTCTCTTGAAAACATAATATGGCCAAAGACATCAGGAGATATGAGAAAAGAATTGGCCGGTTGCTTTATTTATGTGCGCAATGGAATAAGTCATTTTGGAGTGCATAAGTCGATAGAGCTTATATCAAGAGATTTTTGGTGGCTCCAAATGTGGAAGAAAGTCAAAGAATATATTTGGACTTGTGATACCTATAATAGATCTAAGATTCCACGCCATAAACCTCACGGTCTCTTGCAACCCTGACCTATTCAAGCATGACTATGGCCTTCATTGTCTATGGATTTTTACCACATATCTACCAAAGTCAGATGAGCATGATGTCATTCTTGTTGTAATGGATAGATTCACAAAGATAGCACACTTCATTACAATCACCAAGACAATCAAAAGTGCAATCTCTACTAGACTTTTCTTTAGATATATCTTTAGGTTGCATGGATAGCATGATGATATCATCGATGATCGAGGCCCATAGTTCATATCAAGCTTCTGGAAGATCCTTTGCAAACTCCTTGGTGTTAAAGTTAAATTTTCTACAACCAATCACCTTAAGACTGATGAGCCAAAGAAAACTCGTGGATCAAGTCCTAGAGCACTACCTTCGTTGCACCATCAACTTTCATCAAAATGATTGGTTCGAGCTTTTACCCTTTGTAAAGTTTGCCTATACAATAGCACCATACATCTACCAAGCATACTCCCTTATTCGCAAACTATGGACAACAATGGAGTATGGAAGTACAACTTTCTAATCATGTGAAGAACACAACTACGAGAGAGAAGGCTCAATACCTGATGGATATTCATCAAGAACTCAAACATGAGATGCAACGAGCTCAAGAACAATTTAAGACATATGTACACCAACACCGCATTCAAAATCCACCTTATTGTATTAGAGATAAGGTGTGGTCACTCATAAATAAATTGCAAACTTTGAGATCATTTGCAAAGCTAGACCATTAGAGATTTGGTCTTTCTACCATCTTAGCCAAGATTAATCCAATCATCAAACCCATATTAAGCTCCATTTACCAAGTACCATGAGAATACATCCAATTTTCCATGTATCCATGTTGGAACCATATCACATTTCACTATTGAGGGGCAAGAGACCCAATGCTTCACCACCTCTTGAGATTGGAGATCGTTAAAAAAATTTTAAGTCAAGCACGTCCTAGATTCGAAAGTCTCTCGAGGAAGATTGGAATGCCTTGTTTATTGGAAAGGCTATGACATCATTGATCGTACTTGAGAACCTGCAAAAAGTCTTCAAAGGGAACCAATCAAGGTTTGTGAATTCCACAAGGGGAATCCAATGAAGCCAAAGCCATGGCCCCTCCTCATGGAACTCATCGCTTAAGGAGAGGTGATCTCATGGACATAAAGGAAACCATCTTGCATCCCAAATTTCATGTGACTTTGCGTATCTCATGATTGGTGAAAATTTTGGGAAATCTAGCATAAACATCTCATCTCAAGCATGGCAAAACCCTAAGAACAATTGTCTACTTGACCAAAGACCATGTTTCATCTTGACAACATCATCGATGACATCATCAATTCATAACCGCCTTAATGCCACTACCCTTGAATACCTATATAAGGAAGGCTTGGCCACATAAATCCAGAGTCTTGTCAGTGCCGGTCTTGGAAGCTCAAGGAATCATGTTCTCCAAGGAAGTACTTTTCAAGTTCAATTCTTGTTTTTGTCTAGCTCCTTGTTTTAATCCTGTCTAGTCCAGTTTTTAAACATCTAGTCTTGTCATCTCATAATCTCGTAGTACAAGATCCTGTCCAGTTATATCTTGTATCTAGTTCATCGCCATCAAGGAAGTTCTTGTAGTTCTGATAATTTGTTTCATATCTAGGATCCCACGTTGTGGGCTCTCTTCTATCTTGTCTAGTGAAGTTATTCATACCTATCAATCTTAAATTGTGGGACTTCTAAGATCAGTTGCATATTCTAAGTTCTTGTAATCCTACACAGATAATCTTATAATCAAAGGTATATTTCAGAAATCTTATCTACTCTAGTCAGAGGACCCCATCTAGTGCTCCCATGACACTCTATATGTATGTATGACATGTATGTGTGACACATGTATGAAATATTTATGTACGAATTCTAAGTTCTAAATGTGAGTTCTTTTTTGCTTTTTTTTAACTCAAGAGACAAAAGCCGAAGGCTGAATATTGAATATGGCAACATCATTGTCCCAAACTCAAGAAATTTCATTAAAAAAGTGTTGCTCATAGTCGTGGTGGGATGAAGTCGATGCAACAAAAGTCTTTGTCGATGGCAAGGCTAGAGCATTGACATGCAAAAGATGTGGGTATCATAGAATGGATGGAATACATAAGGTAAAAGCCCATCTTTTGCATGAGGGCAATCAACAAGTGAAGTTTTGTACAGCAGCTTCTTCCATGGTGGAAACGAAGCCTCTTATTGATAAGTGTCATATTCTTGAGGCTACTCAAAAAGTAACCGGAGAACGAAGTGCAAAGTATGTCATGAGTCCTACTATAACGTTTGAGCCTATTTCAATGAGAGTATTCACTTCCCATTCAGATACTTTGTGGGATTCACCATGTGCATCACAATTTGCACAACAGCCTCATGATGAATCCACTCCTCATGCTCTTATCTGATATCATCATTTCACTTTTGGAAAAGACAAAGTACATTGGAGGAGACTTGAAAACCAATTTTGAAGGAGGAAGTGGATAGAGAGGTGGCAAGTTACTTCTACCATGATCACATTTTGAATGTTTGCATGTATCTACGTATGTATGTATTTAAATTTTGTACACTTATGTACTTATTACTATCACTATATATGTATGAATAATGAAATGTGTAACTAAATATTACAAATATTAAATATGTATGTAATATTATGCATGTCCGTTGTATTTATGTACGACATATGTATGCATGTATGACATATGTATGCATGTATGACATATGTATGCATGTATGAATGATGTATGTAATAATGTATGCATTATATGTATGTATATACATTGCAATTTCTTTTTATTATTAATATCTATATATGAGATATGTACATTGTAATTTGTATGTAATAACTATGTACATTCTATCAGAGGCAAAGCATCATAATCGAGTAGATTTAAATAAAATGAGATGAGAAATTATATTCTTACTATTCTGAAGAAAAAATCATGCAATAAATCAGCACTCAAGCATACATCTTTGAATGTTTTTATCCGATAGCATGTAATAATGACCTCTCACCATACAACGATAGCATCTCCAACTTTGTATGGTCTATCCACTTGAAGCTGGACTGCATCACCATTTGATTTCAGCATTGCTTTGCAAGTACTTTTATATGCCAACAAGGGAGGTCCTAGGGGCACTAGTGCGAAACGCCTCGCAAGAGGAACATTCTGGAATCAATGATGTTTTATTAGTGAAGGAAGATGAAACAAATCCACTGCAGCTAGACCAAAATAAAGCGCCAAAACAATATGGAACCTGCAGATGAACAACACATGATTGCACAGCAACAAAGGCTTGTTTAAAAATATCAAATGTAAAGGCCTCCGTGGGTATATCAAATGGATATTGCTGAAGAAGAAACACCAGCATAGAACAAGAATCAGTACCACAATGAGGAAAGGAAAGGGGTTTCAGTAAATTTGGTTCCTTTTACAAGGCCTTGCACTTAGTCTATCACCTGGAATAATGACCCTGCCATAAACCAAACAGTATCCAGTTCATTATATTCGCGTCTAATGCCTTCTAACCTGGCAGAAACAACTTCCTAGTCAAGAAAATTGTCTTAAATCAGCAAAACGTGCAAGTTCATAATAATCTGTACTCAATGATAATATCACTATTTTCTTTCAGCTTGGACTCAAACAACATTGATTACCTTCATAGGGCTACCTTCAAGATATTCCAATTCCTTCTTAGACCACAGAAGTGGAGACTCCACAGCAAGCTGGCCTCTACCCCTTTGTCTGTCTAGCTCCCGTATGAATGGATACCAAAAGGAATCTTTCCCACGTTTCTTTTCATACATCAAATAAAGGGCAAGGCATGCCAATTCAGATAGTTTGTTGGTAGTCAAAAGCTCAGCTGTGAAACCAAGACAAAATTCATAGTAAATTTCTCCTTGAAGCATTCTTTCCACGACATGAAATTTATCCTACAGAGTAAACAAAGACGGCGTCACATCCTACCAATTGTCTCATTCCCAAGAATCCTTTCCAAGGTGACAACCAGTGTGTTAGGTACTTCGAAAGCGACATCTCCTGGCTGCATCAGGAACCAGACCAGAAAATGCTATTAATAACAAAATCACAGTAATGCATATCTGAATAAAGTGATCCTGCTGGGTGATAAGCGAGTGAAGTTTCGGACGAATTCGGTGAATGTTCCCTTGGAACAAATTTCACAGATTAAAACCATTCACAAGTAAGGCAATGCACGTATGTGAATAATCCCACATGTCTAGAAATGGAATTTACGAAAGTAATATTGTTTTGTATGAAAACCATACTCCTTATATGATGTTTCACCTCCAAATAGATTGACTATTTTAAAAGCTTATGCAAAGAGAAGATGGATAAAGCAAGGACTGCAAGGCGGAAGGAGGAGCAAACACCTGTAGATCCTCTTTAGCAACGACATAATGAATCGGAGTGCTTTCAAATCCATGGCAAGAACGATCTTTAAGCTCTACTTTACACGGAGATAGGCCCTGCTCATACATCCACTTCATAAGGTCCACCTGCTCCTCTTTTCTCGAAGCGCGGGGTTTTCCACCATAATTGGTAGTAAGCGTGCTGGCACAGACAACACCATTGCTGCTGCATTTTGAGGTCCGACCAATTTTTCTAAAGAATCCAACATGGAATTCTGAGCGCGTCCAGGCCCCAGTCTCTTTTCTACGGATGAAATTGCAATGGCAAGAACATGCACTACTTGCTCCCAGAGCTTGAGGCATCGCTGCCTCGCAATTGGGAATCTGGGCAGACAAAAGAATCTTACGTGATTAACGTGAACAAGGCACACTGCTCTTTCTTTACTTCAGTTCTGAATCTTCTTTTCCTCTAAGATAAGACAACGCTGATTGGTCGCAATGTGCAGAATGTAAATATATCTATATAATCGAACTTCCTCTTTAAATAAATTAATTAATTAATTAGATTAAATAAAAATTAAAAACAAGAGAAAAGAACCTCTATATCCCACAAAGTAGGGGTTAGAATGTGCAAAGGAGGCACTTGAAAAAGATTGCCCAAAGACAACTAGTTTTAATTATACCCAAATGAAGGCAACACTTGAAAAAGGTTGCCTAAAGACAACTTATTTTTAATTATGCCCGAAGGTAATACATTGGTCTAAGGCTTATAATTGTCCTGCCATAAAGAACGGTTGAACTTTCACCCCCGCCTCAAAAGGCAAAAGGCCCAACCAAATAGCTAGACGCACACGTTATATATATATATATATATATATATATATATATATATATATATATATATATATATATATATATATATGTATATATATATATATAAAGATCCTATGTTGTAGTTTATTACAGTATGGGAGTACCCATGAGCATGGGCTCGCTACGTATTTGAGGTGATTGTATACTCTTTGAGCAAAACACATAATCTATGGTAGATATACACATAGATGAATGCGAGAAAGACCCAAATTCACCCACAAAGAAAAGTGATTTCATAAGTGTACAGAAGGTAAACATAAATCAACACCCGAGCGGAGTGTCCAAATGCTATGACATCCCCACCAATGTAGTCGTTGCTCAATATTGGGAAAGTATAACACCTAATAGATGTACAGAACTACATAAGGATAGATAAGGATACATGCTCACATACAAGAGCGTGAACTCCTCAAACGCTCAATAAAAGTCACATGTAGAACTTTGGAGGCTCGAGCGGTTGGATAGACATGCATTGGAGATTTATTTCCCCTCTTACTAGGAGATAGAGAGCTTAGAGCCACATATGAAATTTTAACTCGTTCTTTTATCTCCTAGTAGGGTTAAAAGAAGGGGTGATTTTGTATCCATTCATGTGTGTGCTAGAGAGGAATACTAACTTCTTGTAGAGCAAAGAAGGATATCTTCATAACCACTCCAAAAGTGAGAATTCTTAGAGATTTCTCAATTACACTTCTCTAGTGACTCGCAAGATGTTTTCATCATTGGAAGGGCATGAAGTGAACATTAATGTGTCAATCATTCTCTCCATTTTTGCCGTTTGATATGCAATGTACTTTGCAAACTTTGTTCCATAAGGGCATGCATTAAATGGTGTGAGTCATTAATCGTCTAAGTTCACGAGGAATACGATACTTCTCGTAAAGTGTGATACGCGAAGCTTAAATTATCGTATCATTTTTTCAATGGTATTGGCTTTACGCTATACTAAATCGTATTTAAAGGAGCTCGAGAGGTACCTACGATATTAAGATCTCGAACAAGACCATGAACACTATGACCATAAATCCATAATTGCCCATGTTCGTCAATATGTGGTGACAGATTAACAATGATCGAATTTTCTTACGCATTGTCAGGGGAGCACTAGATTGTGCACTTTCATTAAAATTGAATAAGATTTGAACTTTTTAACGCATTGTCACGGAGCACTAGATTGTGCACTTTTATTAAACTTGAATAAGATTTCCAAGATATGCTTTTGATTACAACATCACTCACGCATGGGAAATAATATAAGAAAACAGAACTATTATAAACCGAGACTAATAGGTATGAATAACTAGACTAAACACGATACAAGAGATCTCATAGTCCGAGATCATATGTATAAAACAAGATATTTGAATTACAATAACTCCCTTGACAGAGATGAACTAAGTAAAAAACAAAATTGGACTAGATCTTCTATTACAAATTACAAAGGGACAAGACTAAATGTCCAAAAACTAGACTAGATAGGGCTAGAACAACGAGCAAGACAAGAACTACAATCAGAACTTGGAAAGTATTTACTTGGAGATCGTGAGCCCTTGAGCTCCTAAGGTTGGCATTCAGTACAAGATTCAAGATATGAATGGCCAAGCCCTCCTTATATAGGTGTGAAGGGAGGTTACAATCAATGATGTCATCAACTCAAAACCAAACCTTCGGATGTCAAAATCAAGCAAGTAGATAATCAATCTTAGGGTTTTGGCACATTCTGCACGTGATGGTGTTACTGATATCTTCAAATTATGAACCAGTCATGAGATTTACAAAATTCATGTGAAATCTAGGGTTCAAGAGAATCTCTTTTGTGTCCACAACATGACCTTCCCCTCAAGCAACCAATTCCATGGAGCAGTCATGTGATCTTCATATATTATTGGACTTGAATATGCATAACTCTTGGTCTTTATAGAGTTCCTTGTATATGGTACAAAAACACAATGATGATGGACATCCATGATGAAAGCATGATTCTCATAATGGGATGTATCCATCCTTTGGCTTTGATGATGATTCCTTTGATCTAGGATGGTGATTGTGG
>CM035431.1:99573308-99593308 GCA_020310875.1 Ceratopteris richardii
TGTGGAGACAGGAGATAACATTGAGCATCCCATTACACATGTGGGAGATGTGAAGCTAGGTGAAGGTAAATCTGTCAAGGCTCTTAAAGATGTTCTCCATGTTCCATCTATTTCCAAGAAACTTATCTCTGTAGGACACATAGTAGAGAGAGGTATGTAGGTTATATTTGATGCAAAAGGGTGCATGATGAAGCAAGGAGGCAAGGTCATTGCCAAGGGAAGGAAAGAAGGCAGATTGTTTACACTAGATGTTGCTCCTACACAACAAGATATGTTATGTGATGATTGGTAACGAAAGGATTGTAGAGATTGATCTTTGGCACAAACGGATAGGAGATTATATCAATATTCCAAAATTAAAAAGCATGTGCAAAGCAGGTTTAGTGTAGGGACTACCAAATCTTGACGGCCAACTTCTACATAAGTGTTGTGATGCTTTTAGGTAAGCGAGCAAGGAAGCCATTTCCAAAGAGTGAGCACAGAGACTCTAAGCTCTTGGAGCTTATACACTTAGATGTATGGGGCCCTAGTAGAGAGGCTTCATTGGGAGGAGCTAGGTACTTTGTCACTTTCATTGATGGCCGCTCAAGAAAGGTATGGCTATATGTTATCAAGGAAAAATCAAAAGTGTTTTCATGCTTTCAAAAGTTTAGGTTCCTTGTTGAGAAATAATGTGATGCACACATCAAGACATTGAGTTCAGATCAAGGGAGAGTATTTATCTAAGGAATTCACAAAGTACTTGCAAGAGAATGGCATAAAGAGGCACTTTACATGCAGGTACACCCCTCAACAAAATGGTGTTGTAGAGAGGAAGATTAGGCATTTGTTTGAGATAGCTAGATGTCTCATAAATGAAGGTATGTTTATTGGCATGAGGCTATGAATATAGCTTGTTACTTGATAAATAGGGTTCGAATAGGTGGTGTGCAGAACTTGAATCCATGTGAAGTCTATTATGGCAAGAAACCAACCATGGAGAAGCTCAAGGTATTTGGATGTGTATGCTTTCTTCATGTTCCTAGTGAAGTGATAACAAAGTTAGAGCTCAAGAGTGAGAAATGTGTGTTCGTTGGCTACTCAAAAGAGCAAAAAGGATGTAGGTGCTACAACCCTCTCTCAAAGAAGCTACATGTGTCAAGAGATGTTTTGTTTGATGATTCAAGGTCATGGTATGGAGACAAGGGCAAGGCAAAGTTGGATGAACAGGATCAAAAGGATTATGGAGACTTTGATGTGCATATTCAACCTCAAGAGTCCATCACAATCAGTGGACTAGAGGCTTCTACATCTAAGGTACACTCATATGATCACTCTTACACATGATTATGAAAGATCATACCCTACTTCAAAGTATAGAAGGTTGCAAGAGATAGATTATGACACTAGGGAAGCTCAAGAGGAGCCAGAAGAGGAAGAGTTGAGGAGGTCATTACACCTAATGTAAAGCTCAATAGACCCAAGAAGCAATATCCCAAAGGTCAAGAAAGGAGGTCTACAAAGAAGAAGGAACCCCCACAAGGGTGTACATATGGTTCCTTCATGGCAAAGCACTATGCATACATGATGAATGTCATTGCAGATCAAGAGCAAGATTCTTATGAGGAGGCAAAGATCAAACTAGAGTGGAGGAAGGATATGTATGAAGAGTTCAAAGCTCTTAAGGAGAACAAAACTTGGGAACTAGTACCCAAGAAGGAATGCATGAAGATAGTCCAAAACAAGTGGGTGTGCAAGACCAAGAGGAACGTAGATGGTAGCTTGGCAAGGTACAAGGCTAGACTAGTAGCGAAGGACTTGATATGCATATATGTAGATGATCTTCTTGTGAGAGGTGATGATGATGCAAGGATAAGGACCATCAAAGAGAAGCTTGGAAAAGATTTCAAAATCTCAAATTTAGGTGTGCTAAAGTACTTTCTTGGCATTGAGGTGATCTATGGGAAAGAAGTTATCTATCTCTCTCAAAAGAAGTATCTTCTAGATGTGTTCTTTAGGTTTGGCATGAAAAATTGCAAACCGATAGCTCAACCTATGGATTCAAATGTCAAGTTAAGCAAGGAAGATGGTAAAAAGCTAGAAGACCTTACACTATATAGGAGCACTGTGGGATCATTGATCTATTTTACACTCACAAGGCTTGACTTGTGCTACATAGTTGGAGTTCTATCTCAGTTCATGCATGCAACCACAAATACACGTCTCAATCATGCAAAGAGAGTGTTAAGGTATGTGAAGAGTACAATTAATTATGGGTTGTTATACAGGTATGATGAAGAACTTCAAGTAAGAGCATGGAGTAATGCGAATTGGGCAGGGAGTGTTGATGATAGAAGGTCAACTTCTGGCTATGTTTTTAACAAAGCACTTTCATGGATGAGCTGAAAGCAGCCCACAATTGCATTGAGTTCAACAGAGGCTGAATATAGAGCTTTAGCCCTCACTACATATGAAACAATGTGGCTTAAGAAGATCTTCAAAGATCTTGGTATTCAACTTGGAACAATTCCTATTTATGGAGATAACATGTCAAGCCTAAATCTTGCCAACAATCCCATGTATCATGCAAAGAGCAAGCACATTGAGGTGCATTACCATTATGTGAGGGAAAAGGTTGAAAGTGGGGACATTAATGTTCATTTTGTAAGTACAAAGGACCAAGTTGCAGATTCTTCACCAAAAGCTAGACACTACCACCTTAAGCTTGAGGGGGAGTGTTGAAAATGTGAACTATGCAAGCTATAGGTGGATAAAGGGGTCAAAAGACCTTAATGTGGACAAAATTCACGACTCAAATCACTTATCATGGTCTTAAAGGTCATACAAGGTTAGCGAAAGTAGTCCTAAGGGAGTGGAAAAGTCAGGAGAGGCATCCAAAAGCTATAAAAAAAGGTGAAGACTCATCAAATGCATGGAAGTCTTGTAGGTAATTGAAGACTAGGAGACATATACTAAAGGAGGCTCAAGGAGAGAGTCATCCAAGGATCAAGGAGCTAAAATGCAATAGTACAAGCTAGGAAAAACACATAGGAGGACATTACATGCACAGAGGAGGAGTAAGGAGGAGTTATCAAGCCCACATCCCCTCTAGTCTCTTGTAGATATAGACATAGTCTTCTTATAGTAGTTGTAAATCTTTGTCTACATGTCCAATTCAAGAGATTTAAAGTGCATTCTATAGCTCATATATGTTCTTACTTTGCCTGAGAGGGATTCTTGAAATAGATTTCATGTGTAGAGAAATTGGCGTATCTCTATAATCCTAATTTCCACATATCCTACATCTCTACATAATATGTTTTGTACAAAGTTGTTGATTGATCTAAACAGATCCATTTGAGGTGTTCTATAGCTTCTTGGAAAGCTTATAAACCACACTAAGTGTGGAAAAAGCTTAGGTGATTTGGATCAGTGTGAGGTAGGTGAATTATAGTTTTTCTATAGGGTAGTAGAAAAGGTGTATGAAGGGACCTAGGCATTGGATCCATTTCCCTACTAGTGTGCAAATTTGAGGGAGGGGAGGTGCACTGAGTAGCAGTGAAATATCCATTGAATTGGAGGTGCTTGTGTGAGTGGTTCTGACTACAAATATGGAGATGGTGGGTGTGGTGCTTGATAAGAATTATGAAAATGAGAAACAAAATATGATGGACCTCTTTGCGCATATGAAGCTTCCATGGAGGCATGTTGATTGTGATCAGAACATGAAGGAAGCGGAGAGGAGTATGGCACATGGAAGGAGCATGGTTGGGTGTGTGGAAATGGGGCTAAGGTTGGTTGTGCAATGAAAGAAGCAATGGTGGCCAGAGGAACAAGGACGGGTTCGGATAAGGATTGGGAGGGTTCAAATGTGGTGGTAGTGTACAATGGGTTGTCGTAGGAAGAGAAAAGCTAGGAATTGGAAATAGGGCTATGAAAAGCAAAATTGGGGTCATCTATGGAGGTGGTTATAGGATCAATGGCTATTTGTACATCAAATGTGGTGAGAGGAACCATTTCTTGCTCTTCCATGGTGGTTATTGGAGGAAGTTCAGGGGTTGTAAGAGGTGATGAAATGGGCAAGGGTGACACTAGAGGGGTTTGTACAAATTTTCTAGTGGTAAGATCTATGGTTTTTATAGAGGTTAGGGGTATAGAGATTGAGGTGAGATCGATGGTGATAGGGTTAGTTATCGATGTTGCAATGGAGGTTAGTAGAATCTGTATATTCTTCCTCGGTTGTTGCATTGTTTGGATGCACCACTCATCATATTGTACACTTGGTTTTTGTAACATGTGATCGAAGGCTTCAATTACAACTATGCTCTTAGGCAGTGTGCAGTGACTCTATAAATTTCTTATCGACTTTCTCTTCTTCTAATAATTGTTCCATAATCACATGACTTTGTCTCTCACAAAGGTGATTGTAGGCCTGAACACTTGCCATAATTTTTTGTAATCGTTTGAGATCTGTAGTGTATCTAGACCATTAGGAGAAAAAACAAACCCTACATGGGCCTTGTAAGGATCCACATTTTTTAGGGATTAAGACTAATTATATTGTTGTATATATGTATTTGAGGATATTCCTATAGTCTCCTTGGTCAGATGTCCCTGCTTCCCCATTTTGTTCTTCCATATATATTTGTGACAAATGTGTGCTTTGTTCCTTCCTACTTAGGTTTTGGTATGCCCAAGGTCTCCTAGATCTTTGATTATGTCTAGTGACAAGTCATGACCTTCATCTCATCAATTTTGAAGTTTTTTCACAATACAACCCTAATTTCCTTTAGAGGACTAGGTTTTGAGTTTTCTTCACCTCAACTTTGGGATCTATTATCCATATTAGTCCATCATAGGGAGCAATATGATTTTTTTTTTTGTATGTCAAAAATTTGAAATTTTCAAGCCATGATTATGTGATGAGAATCGCATTTTCCACTAAGAATCACAATTATCAATGCTACATTAATTTTTAATATTTTCTTTTTTTCTTTTTTTCTTTTTGGATTTTATGATTTTTAGGATTATTCAAGAATTTAAAAAATCCTTGAAAAAATCATGTTTTTTAGTGAGTTTGGAAAATCACAATTCTATGCAAAAAATCATAGTTGTAGAAAATTGGAACTATCACAAATCATGATTTTCAACTAAGAATCGTGATGTTCACACTCCACAAATCATGATAATCAGCAAAACATAAATGTTAGAGAGAATCACATTTTTTCCAAAAAACCATATTTTTTTCAAAAAATCATGATTTTGTGTCGAAAATAACGTTTTCTCTGTGAGGAAAAAATCACGATTTTCAAGTGTTCAAAGTCGTGTTTTTTATCACAATCATGTTTTCACACAATTGTGTTTTTTTCGCCATTCTGAGGTCACAATCATGAAATTCAAACCTTCAAAATCGCAATTCTTTATCATAATAGTGGTTTCTCACAATTATAAATTCATGCAAATCTCATAAAAAAATCGCATTTTTTTAGGAATCGTGTTTTTTTATTCCTTTCACAAAATTGCAATTTTTGTTGATTTTTGGTAAAAAAATATATGTGTTTTTCAATGATTTTTTTATATGTATGAGAAGTTCCTTTCTATTTGATCTACATGCTCACAAGATTTTTATCTTTGATTTGTGTGCAAGGAGATGCTAGAATGTTTTTAGTTTGTTGAAAGCTCTCATAATTGCAATTTTGAAGAGACTCTCTCACTCACTCACTCACAATGAACCATTTTTTTCTATGTATGCTTGATAATTCTTTGACGATTGATTCCGATCTCTGTCTTTGTCTCTGTTTTGGTTCTAGTTTTGTTTTTGATTTTCAATTCTAGTTTCATTTTCTATTTCTTGTTCATGTTTCTGGTTTTTGTTCCAGTTCTTGAACTTAAACCTACAGTTTACTCCACCATGGTTGAAAGTAGTGATGTATTCCGTATGTTGGCTGTTGAGGATAAGTTGGATGGTACCAACTACTTGTTGTGGGCTTATATGTTGCGACATGTATTGGTTGCAAAAGGATTATGGAACATTGTGCAGGGTGTTGAAAAACGTCCTATCACACCTCCAACTATTACAATTGCAGGTAGTGAAGCTGATGCAAAAGGTGTCAAAGATGATGATATTTTGCATATTCCTATTCATGTTGCGGTTTCTGTTGCACCTACTGTAGAGCAAATTGGTTGGGATGGCAGAGATGCCAAGGCAAATGCATTGATAGATTTTTGTGTCAAACGTGCCATTATTCCTCACATTCGCTCTTGCAAAACAACTAAGGATGCTTGGGATACACTTACCACATTGTACCAAGCTAGGAATGAGGATCGTGTTGCTTATCTTCGAAAACAGCTGGAGAGTGAGCACATGAATGAAGGTGATTCTATGGACAGTTTTCTAGCAAAGATCAAAGACTTGAAGGAACAATTGATTTCTGTTGATGAGATTATACCAGATAGCTCACTTGTGCAGACCGTTTTGAATGGTCTTCCTAATTCATATCAGAGTTTTGCTTCTACTCTTCGGTTGATGATGAAAGGCAATCCAAATGCCTTGTAATTTGAGGAGTTAGTCTCTCTTCTATTGTAGGAGGATCGGTCTAGGAAGAACAGGTCCATTATGTGTGTTGAAGATCAAGCTTTCGTGGCTAGTCAGAAGGGCAAAGGAAAATGGAGCTCTTCAACTAGTAAGCAGAAATCTGCTAATTCTGCACAAAGATGAAAAGAAATCAGAAAAGCAGAAATTGTTTTGCAAAAATTGTAAAGGAAATGATCATATCATAAAGATCTGTCCAAAACTGGCTGCTAAAGAGGCAAACAAGAAAGAGGCTGGAATGGTTGTTGTAGAGGCCTCTACACCAAAAACAGAGTCTGCTAATCTTGTGCAGGAAGAAGAATGGGCGTTTACTACTGTTTGCAGTTTTGGCCCATCTTCTCATGAGCAGTGCATGTCTGCAGTAGACTCAGATGTTTGGTACTTTGAGAATGGGACGACCAAACATATTACCTCGCTGCACATTTTCTTCTCTTCACTCGAGCTTGCCCCTACAGGGAATACTATTACATGCGCCAATACTCCTCTTATCCTATTATGGAAGTTGGTAAGATCATTTTGACTTTTTTCCCCCGACTTGTATATATGCCTATTGCCCTAACGGGCTACTTATCTTTGTACATTCTCTAGTAATACATTCAGTATTATGTGTTGTGCTCCAAGCTTCTTCTTCTTCCTTGTGTTGTTCACGTGCTTCAGCAGACATCTATCTCCAACATACAAAGGAGGGGATTTGAACCCATAACCTCACATTCACAATCCAAGAGTTTTACCACCGCTATTCACTTGTATTGTCCACTCCATTTTACTTATATTTGAAATAACTTTCATCTCTCTTACTTTTTCAATTCCCAACAACCATCCTTTTCTTTTCCATTTGAATTCAATCATTCTTAAAATTGTTTTCACATCTTTAGCAAGGAGCTTTCTTCTTGTACACATCAATGGAATCTATGCATACCATGGAGGACTTTGGTGAATCACCTCTACTCGGGGTAGCGCTCGAATAGCAATTGGAGCTTCTATGGCATGAACTTCAAGGTGCCCAAAACGAGATCCGAGAATGTAAAGAAATACTTCAAAAGATGCATTTCAAAGAGGACAACCTTGCAAGGGCGGTAAAGGACATTGTTTTTGCTCAAGATGATGGTACACATTCCAAGATCAGTGTCAAAACTTCCAATTTTCATGATTTGATGGCTGAAAGGATGGCCAACTTATTTTATCATGGTTCTCCTAGTTTGATGATTCTTATTCAGATGAATCCTACCCTGAAAGTGATAAAATGAAGTTTTCTACTAATTATTTAGTAGGGAAGGCCCAAATCTAGTGGAACATGTTACGACATAGTGTAGATTGCCTGACAACATGGAAGGTGTTTCAAGAGAAAGTTAAGGAGTCTTTTCTTCCACATCAATTCCATCTGCATGTTCGACATTCGTGGACAATGTTTACATGGAAGGAGGGTGATATTGTTACAACCTACACTGAGTGGTTTTGGAAAAGTCTACTCCTTCTTTGCATGCTTGAATATGTTCCACAAGTTACCTTGTAGAGGAAATATGAAGATGGTTTGGAGATGGGGATCCAAGCCAAGCTTTATGTGTTTTGTGGTTTGATATAGTAGTTGAAGGTTCATGAGGGCATGGATGGGCATGGACATTTCGGACGTGTTTGGACACAAATAAGAGAAATTATATTTTCTATATATTTTGTAAATAAATACTGAGATAGAGGTTCTTTCTAAAAATTAGTAAAAATAGTGGTTAAGATCAAAATCGCTATAGATCATGATTTTTGTGAATGAAAGAAAAGGCTCTTTGTAAAAGAGAGCAACTTTTTACTTTCATGCGTGCTTTTCAAAGTGTCACCCTCATTGTATTCTCTATTTTTTATGTAATAAAAATCCTATAAATACATGCACTCTATAGACTCGTCAAACATAGCACATGGGGGAGATTGCACCCAATACTATAAATTGTCTCATCTACTGTGTATCTCTATTTACTATGTAGTTTTAGTTTTCATACTCTCTTTTTACGTGTGGATTCGACAACAACGGAAGTTACTTTAAAGTGATTGGGGGTGATGATGGTGTATCTAGCTTTGGCAAAAATGGATTTTCAAGAGGATTGAAAATAGGAATTACAATAAGACTCAAACCTATTGTTGGGTGTGTAAGAGATTGCGGAAGCAAAAATGGAGGTACACACAAAAGCAAAGAAGGAGATTGATGCAACTAAAGACATCATGGCTAGAAGAGCTCTCTATAGATAGATGATCCATAGTATGAGAATAAGTGAAATGAAATTATAAGTGAATTCCTAAGTATTATGTACCACCACACATGACAATATCATGTATATGTGGTTAGATGGTGAAAAACCTCTATCCAATGCTAGAGTAAAAAGTGTCCATCTATAGGGAAAGGGTTCACATCAAAGCTACTCAAGGATCACATAAGTCTAACAACCGAATCATGTGAACACATATAGGGAGTGACAAATCAGACCCCACAAGGTAGTAAGCCAAAAGCTTTAAAATTTTCCCACAAAAGAGCTTTGATGAATATGTCTACCACTTTATCTTGCGTAGGCTCACATGCCAAATCAATATCTCAAACATGAAGGCAGTCTCTTACATAATGATAATGAACTTCGATGTGCTTTGTGGATGCATCACATACCAGATTCCTACAACCACCAATACACTCTGACCATCCGCGAGAATATGGATAGGTGCATTAACCTCCATGCATAGATCCATCAATATGTGTATCAACCATATACACTCCATTTTAGTTGTGAATATTGTCCTATACCAAGCTTCACAACTCAATGTGGCACATAATTTGCTTCTTATTCAACCAAGATATGCATGATCCTCTAAGGAAAATCAAGTACCACTTGTGGACACTCTTGTACCATAAAAACTAATCCAATCACTATCTCTAAAAGCATGCAAGCATGGGTAAGCATATCTTGCATAAAATACTCCCAAACTCAAAGTGCCTTTGAGGTATCTAAACACACTTTTTATCGCTTTCCAATGCTTAGTGCTAGGACTATGCATAAATTGACTCAAATAGGAAATTGCATATTGTATGTTTGGCCTTGTGTTACATGCATATATCGAACGTCCCATAGCTTGCTAATAAAGATAAATATCAAATTCATCATTTACATCCTCAATTTGAGAGCCTAAATCTAGTGTCCACTAGTGTTGAGATAAGGTTAAAATCCTCAAAACCAAAATGCTGAAGTAGTTTCTCAATATACTTTTCTTGATGCACAAAAATTCCCCCCTTAATCTATACAAACTAGATTCCAAGATAATACTCCAAAAGACCAAGATATGTGACATCAAAAGTATGTTGTGAGTCAGCCATAAGCATCCAATTTTCTCATCACATGGCATAGTCAAGATAATGTCATCAACATAAAGAAGAAGCACTGTAAGATCAACCCCATCTTTGCATACATAAAGTGTGATTTTAATTGGACTACAATAAAACCAAGAGCAATTGATTGCTTATGCATGTTGTCATACTATGCATGTAGATCTTGATTAAGTCCATACAAAGTCTTACAGAAGCAGAAAACCATATGATCTTGAACTTTGATGGCAAATACAGGAGGTTTCTTCACATAAACCTTTTCTTTCAAATCATCATTCAAGAAAGTTGTTTTTTATGCAAAAAATTGATTGTTTATGAAAGAAGCTGAATAGAATGACCCAATGGAGATCCCCTAGACCTATAGAAAGCCTCTATAGGCTTGTAAAAAGCTTGAAGAAAAACTGGTACAAAAGGATGAAATTGCATAAACAAATGCTATGAAATTTCATTTCAAGGTAAAAAAAAACTCGAAATGATTTGTGAGATATGCATGACTCTTAGAATCGATATGAAGTAGAAACTACCATGAATATAATCACCTAATTCGACCATTTGAGAAAGTGAGTAGGGATGTGTTTGGGATGAACCTGAGGAAAAAGTTTCTTGGACTGATACCAATGGTTGATGTTTGAGGATTAGGAATGCACATAAAGAAGATGTCAACTAGGGACTCTTTTTTATAGATGTAGAGGTTAGCATTGGGAGAGATTTGATGGAATCCTTTGCCTTCAAAGAACTTATGCATTTTCTCATATCAGGCTCGTAAAGGTTGCTTAAGTCCATAAAGTGTTTTGTATAGTTTGTGGCCATGATCTTCCTTTCCTTTGATTTGGAAACCTATAGGTTGTTCTCCATATAAATCAAAGATCACCATTGAGGAAAGCACATTTTACATCAATTTGGTAGATGGGTCATTTAAAATGAGCACTTAAGACAATGATTATTCAAATGGTTTATGAACCTTGGAGTAGGGACAAATTTTTCTTCATATTTGATGTCCTTCTTTCTCTTATATCCTTTTGCAACTTGGCGGGTTTTTTTTTTGTCCGAAATTCCATTTGAATTATACTTGATTTCATAAAGACACTTAACTCTTATGACTTGATTGATGATTGGATGGCTTAGGTACAAGTGTCAAAGTATTGTTCTTATGAATTGCATCAATCTCAATCTTCATTGCTTCTTCCCATTATCGTTGGCCTTGAGCTTCTTTTCGAAGGCTCTAGAATTTATCAAATCTGATGCATATGTGCATATATAACATAATGAATTTGTTCTCTTTATTGATTATCAATAAGTCTTTGAGACCTTCTAGGCTGTTGGGAAGTACTTGCTTCTTAATTGTTCTTGGAAATGATTGTGTCCCCCTCTAGAGTTAGATGGGTGGGTTAGTACTTGAACTTGGATATTTAGTTAAGTACTTCGAAGACTCATCAAAGACTACATCTTTGGAGACAACGATGGAGTGATTTTCCATATCATACAATCTTTATGCTTTAGACTATTCATTGTACCAGGTGAATATATGTTTCAGCTTGGACTTGGATGATAGCTTGTGTTGTTACTCCTTAGGCACATGGACAAATGCATCACTTCCAAATACTCTGAAGTAGTTGACATTTGGATTTCTACCAAAGCATGCCTCAAATGGTTTTCAATTATGGGGTGCACTTGTAAAGCCTCTATTGATTATGTGTATATAGTGTGTATCGTTTCAACCCAAAATTTTAAGCATGAAGCCTTGTTATGAAGCATGGTTCTCACCATCTTCATGAAACTACAAATCTTTCTTTTTGCTACCCATTTTGAGATGGATTATTGGGATGTGTGACTTGATGCTTGATGCCTTTATGTTTTAAGAAAATTTCAAAGTCATGATTTATAAACACACCACCACCATCAAGTTTGATAGTCTTGACTATCATGGATGCTTCATTCTCAACTTGATAGATACACACTCTGAATTTTGGGAAAGTGTCAGCTTTTGACTTGAGAAAATACACCCAAATATATATAGTGTGGTCATCTACTAAGAGAAAGAAGTAAATTGACCCACTCAAAGATGGTATATTCATACATGCACAAGTATCCATGTGGACAAGGGCTAGAGGATTCCATGCTTGAGTGGAAGCCTCTTTTAGTACTAGAGCCCTATATTATTTTCCTTGTGTGCAAGCCTTGAAATTGTTGAACTTGAATGACCTTCAGAAAACCTTTAACCAATTGAGATGTTGATATATTGGTAGGACAGGATGTATCTCCATATCTTTGATGCCAAAGTGTGGAGAGTTGTTCCTTAGTTAGGGAACATGAAAGCTTGTATAATCCTTTTTCTTCTATGCCTTAGGCTATAATATCCTTAGTTGAATGATCAATCACCTTGACTGAGGTGTTATCAAACAAGACTTGCTTGTGATGAGTAGTAATGCGCTTGATGGAGAGGAGATTCATGCAAAGGTTAGGCACAAATAATACATTTGACAAGGCTTTGCATTCTTCTTTATGATTGGTGATTTGGAATTTGTCGTTGCCTTTGATAGGGAGAATCTTATTATTGCCTAGATAGACTCCTCCTTTGTGTTCTTCTAGCTCTTGAAATGATTCTTGAACTTTACACATGTGGGGAACTAGCTTCGCTATCAAATATCCACTCTTGGGAGGAGCTAGAAGTGATTAGGGTGTTGGATGTGGTTGAGACGAATAGGTCTTTGGTAGAAGAATGTGATCGATGTGTGGAAGGTTTAGAATTGCTTCCATATGTAGATGCATCTGAGCTATTCTTCTTCTTGCGTTATGAGTATTGCTAGGTTGATGATTAGAATTCTTAGGTTCGTTGAAGGGACCTTTCGTTCATCACTATCTCTTGAGATGAGGAAGACTTTGTGCATGAGTTGTAGAGGAGTAACAATCTTCATACTTCATCCCAAGTCAATACTTGAACTCTATTATGGAGAGTCATGAAAAATGCTCATATGATTTTGGGAGTTTGTTGGAAGTATAATGGCCATATCTTCACTTGAAAGTTACCTACAGCTTGCAATGATAGTCTTCAAAAGTGCCAATGAGCGTCATGACAAAGTCATGAGGCCTAATTTCTAGGTTATGAAATTCAACTTCTAGGACATAGATATTTGATGGAATTTTATCCTCATAGAAGTCTTGAAAGGTCCTCCAAGATTTAAAAGATGTTTTTCAAGAGGTAATGTGCCCTTTTTTTAGTCCATTAAATACTAACAAGAGTTATCCTTGGGTTCACTTATCCCTAACATTCTGTGCGTTCCATGCAATAGGATCACGATCCTTGTTGGGTTCTAGTTCGGTGGTTGTTGATATATTTAGATATACGCCTATTGCCCTAATGGGCTACTTATCTTTGTACATTCTTTAGTAATCCATTCAATATTGTGTGTTGAACTCCAAGCTTCTTCTTCTTCCTTGTGTTGTTCGCGTGCTTCCACAGATGTCTAACTCCAACAATTGATATCAGAGCAGGTCGTCGCTTCATCTAGGGGGTCGTCGACACCTCTTTGGTTGCAATCTCAGAATCGCACGAAATTTGGTGAGCATACTCAGGGTGTTTCAGAGATCAAAACAGCTTCGCTGTCTGTGCCAAAATCGCGATCTGAGCTCGTTTCGGCCTCCGAATGCACTATCGCAATGCTTGTGTAGGCTATTTCATCTTTTTGTGCCAAAGGTATATACCAGTTTCGGTTCGCCAGTATAGGCATCTCGAAGTCTTCTATAGGTCTAGTAGAATTCCTCTGGGCAATTCTATTCAACTTTTTGAGATACAATCAATTTTTTGCATCAAGGTATTTTATTCACCGACCATGGCTAAAAGCAGTGATGTATTCCGTATGTTGGCTATTGAGGACAAGTTGGATGGTACCAACTACCCGTTATGGGCTTATATGATGCGACATGTATTGGTTGCAAAAGGACTGTGGAACATTGTGCAGGGTGTTGAACAACATCCTATCACACCTGCAACTGTTACAACTACAGGTACTGAAGTTGATGAAGAAGGTGTTGAAGATGATGATATTTTGCATTTTCCTGTTCATGCTGCGGTTTTTGCTGCACCTACTGTAGAGCAAATTTGTTGGGATGGTAGAGATGCCCAGGCACATGCATTGATAGCTTTGTCTATTAAACATGCCATTATTCCTCACATTCGCTCTTATAGAACAACTAAGGATGCTTGGGATACACTTACCACATTGTACCAAGCTAGGAATGAGGGTCATGTTGCTTACCTCCAAAAACAATTGGAGAATAAGCACATGAATGAAGGTGATTCTATGGACAATTTTCTAGCAAAGATCAAAGACTTGAAGGAACAATTGATTTTTGTTGATGAGGTTATACCAGATAGCTCACTTGTGCAGACCATTCTGAATGGTCTTTCTGATTCATATCAGAGTTTTGCTTCTACTCTTCGGTTGATGATGAAAGGCAATCCAAATGCCTTGTCATTTGAGGAGTTAGTCTCTGTTCTAAGAGGGAAGACAAAGATGAAAATAAATAAAAAAAGCAAAAATGGTTTTGCAAGTACTATAAAGGAAATAATCAAATCATAAAGAACTATCCAAAACTGGCTGCTAAAGAGGCAAAGAAGAAAGAGGCTGGAATGGTTGTTGCAAAGGCCTCTACACAAAAAACAGAGTCTGCTAATCTTGTGCAGGAAGAAGAATGGGCGTTTACTATTGTTTGTAGTTTTGACCCATCTTCTCATGAGCAGTGCATGTCTGCAATAGACTCAAATGTTTGGTACTTTGACAGTGGGGCGACCAAACATATTACCTCGTAGCGCAGTTTCTTCTCTTCACTCGGGCATGCCCCTACAGGGAATACTATTACATGTGCCAACAACTCCTCTTATCATGTTATGGGAGTTGGTAAGGTCATTTTGACTACTACTGATGGTAGTTCTTTCACTTTGTGAGATGATTTGTTTGTTCCAGGGATCAAGAAAAATCTGTTATCAATTTTTGCATTAGTCAAAATTGGTGTGGTTGTGAAATTTGTTGATGACAGATGTACAGTTCATGATATGTCAAATGGCAATGTGATTATTGCTTCTAGCATTTTATGTTGTGGGCTATATAAGCTCATAGACTATGAAAGATCTATAAATGATTCGGCATGTGCAGTACATGATTCTTAGGCTATGTCAGATGCAAAGCTTTGGCATGCATGCTTTGGTCATCTGAATTTTGCTAGTTTGCTACGCCTGTAGAAATATGAAATGGTGTCCTCTTTGCCCAAACTTGAGACACTTGGAAAACATGTTTGTGAAGGCTGTATTTTGGGCAAAATGCAGCGTTCTTCCTTTCCAAAAGATGGTTCAGTTCGCGCTAGTCAAAAATTGCAGCTTGTACATAGTGATGTCTGTGGTCCTATGCATACACCTTCTTTTGGAAATTATCTTTACTTCGTGACTTTCATTGATGATTTTTCCAGGCATGCATGGGTATATCCAATCAAAGCAAAGTCCGAAGTGTTTATGTGCTTCAAACAGTTTCTAGTTTTGGCTGAAAATATGTCAACATGTAAAATGGACACCCTCCATTCTGATCGAGGGGGGGAAAATATGTCTTCTAATTTTAATGCATTTCTGGCTGAACTTGGGATAAAAAACCAGGGTACGGTGCCGTATACACCTCAACAGAATGGAATTGCTGAACAGAAGAACATGTCACTCATGGAGATGGCCAGGTGTATGGTAAAGAGTCAGGCTTTACCACATAGTTTCTGGCTTGAGGCTGTTATATGTGCAACATATGTACTTAACAGGTGTCCCACTAAAGCGCTACAGTCTATCACTCCATATGAGGCTTGGCATGATCGCAAGCCATTTGTTGCTCATCTACGTGTTTTTGGTTGTTTGGCATATGCATTAGTGCCTAAACAACATTGCATAAAATTGGATGATAAAGAAGTAAAATGTATTTTTGTTGGGTACAGTTGTGAAAGTAAAGGCGATCGTCTATATCATCCATAGAGTAAATGCATTCTGGTTATCCGTGATGTTGTTTTTGTGGAAGATGCTATTCAACCATTGCTTTCATGTACTAAGGAGACATATGTTAGCTCCAAAGACATGTATGATACTTTGCTTCCTCTTTTCACAGGTGGACAGTCTAGTGCTAGTCCTAATTAGGCAACTTCTCAGTCTTTGCAGGTTTCATGTGATGATGCAGATCATCCATTTCTGATGCAAATTTACATGATGCACTTATTGATGAGAGAGCTGATTTTGAGCAGGCAAACACTATGCCAAAATGGCTGGTGCAAACTTTGCATGACAACAAATTAGATGCACCTCTGTCATATCATACTCGTTCAGGCTCTCATAGTGCCTCTTTTGCATCAGATTGCTATGCTATGGCTGCATCTAGTCTCTGTGATGAGAATGAGCCTGTTTCATTTGAAGAAGCACAAAATTCAGAAAATTGGATGGCTGCTATGCAATCTGAATATGATGCTATAATGAAGAATGGTACTTGGTCTTTATGTGACTTGCCTCCTGGCAAGAAGGCCATTGGCACTAAGTGGGTATACAAGCTGAAGCGTAAACCTGATGGTACAGTTGACATGTATAAGGCTAGGCTTGTTGCAAAGGGTTATGCGGAGGAAAGAGGCATTGATTTTGATGAGACCTTTGCACCTACTTGCCAAATGACTACTATTCGTAGCATCTATGCATTTGCAGTTCATCATGGTTGTAATGTACATCAGTTGGACATTAAAACAACATTTATGAGTGGTGACTTGCATGAAGAAGTGTATGTTTTTCAACCTTGTGGCTTTGTGCAGAAAAGGCATGAAAACCAGGTGTGTAGGTTAAAGAAGGCATTATATGGTTTAAAGCAAGCACCACGTGCTTGGTATGAAAAGATACATGCTTATCTGATTGCACATGGTTTTAAGAACAGTCCAACCGAAAGCACCTTATATGTTAAGTGTGCTAATGATGTACTTTTGATCATTGTGGTTTATGTTGATGACATGCTGGTCACTGGTCCTCACGAGAGGGATATTGCTGATTTTAAGGCTGATTTGCATGTCTCATTTGAGATGTCTGATTTGGCTAATTTGCATCACTATTTGGGCATTCAATTTATGCACGTTGATGGTGGAATGGCTTTGTGTCAAATGAAATATATTGACACATTATTGCAGCGTTTTGGCCTTGAAGACTGTAAACCTATTGCCACTCCTATGGAGAGAGGTTTACAACTAAGTCTTTATGATGCTGGAGATGCATTTGATGTTGTTCTCTATCAGCAGGCTATTGGATGCTTGATTTACTTATGCACTACTCGGCCAGATATTCAGTTTGTTGTCTCATAGATGAGCAGGTTTATGCATTGCCCAGGAGTCAAGCATTGGTAGGCGGTTAAGTGCATCTTTCGCTACTTGAGTGGTACTCGGCTACTTGGGTTGTTTTATCCCAAGGGGGGATCACTACTGCTAGATTTGCATGCTTTTTCTGACTCTGATTGGGCTGGTTGCTATGACACTTGTGTGTCCATTAGTGGCTTTTGCTTCATTCTTGGTAGCTCATGTATATCTTGGTTGAGCAAGAAGCAGCCTACTGTGGCCACTTCTAGTTGTGAGGCTGAGTATAGGGCAGCTTTCACAGTGACTGTTGAGTGTGTGTGGCTCAGATCGCTTATGGCTGATTTGGGTGTTGGTCAATCTTTTGCCACTACCATCTTCACTAACAGTCACAGTGCCTTGGCATTTGCGAGGGACCCTGTGTTCCGTGCTCGCACTAAGCACATTGAGGTGCATTGTCATTATGTCAGGGAGAGGTTCTCTGCTGGGGAGATCAGCTTGGCATATGTGCCCACACAGGAGAACATTGCAGACCTTTTCACGAAGGCTCTGCCTAGGGAGAAGTTGGAAGCTTTCCGCAAAGCTTTGGGCTTACTTCCTTATGTGGAGTGATTTCCACATAGCTTGGCACTTCCTTATACATGAGTGCCATCTCCTTGTTCACCGCATCACTCACAGGGGGGATTTGTTGATATATTTAGGTAGTATGATGTGTGTGAACACACTAGGATCGCCGGGGTGCTTTTATCCCTCTTTAGGAGGTTTTTCCCCCCAGCTTGTATATATGCCTATTGCCCTAATGGGCTACTTATCTTTGTACATTCTCTAGTAATACATTCAGTATTGTGTGTTGAGCTCCAAGGTTCTTCTTCTTCCTTGTGCTGTTCGCCTGCTTCCGCAGACATCTAACTCCACAGTGGCATCTACAACTTCATAAAAGAGGTTTGCATACAAAAATGCTTTGATATTATCCTTCCACAAGTTATATTTTCTGTATTCAAATGTTCTTCTTTAGGCATGAGCACTGGTGTGAATGATGGTAAGTACAATGTGCTTGCTGATAACATGTTTGAAATGTGAAACATCTTATAGCCCTTGTAGAAGAAAATGAGACTTCAAGGAATTTTCACACCACACTTGCAAAGATATTTGGACTTGAGACCAAATATGAGGGCTTAGAGTAACCCAATTGGACACATTGAGACCCTTTGGTGGCTTAGATTAACCTTCCCAATCACATACACAAAAAATCTTTCTTATATTGCTATGAGTTGCAAAGGTAGGGTACTTAGTGCCAACGTGTGTGTCAAAATAAGGGTGCTTGGGGATTAAAATGGTGGTAGGGCACCGAGTGCCAAAGTGTGCCAAAGATGGGGGCTGATGACCTTGCAAAATACAAAAGGATGCTTTGTTTCTAGAGTACTATTGTGGGCACTCAATGCCGAAAAATGTGAAAAAAATTTAAGCATCTTATGGAGAGAGACCATGCCAAAGAATATGGGTACGAGAGAGAGGGTCACTACAAATATGCTTTGATGGTGGAATACAATGATAAAGAGATACTTCTAATAGAGCTATGTGGTTTGGATGTTGTTTTTTACAAGCGAAGTTATGTGCAAAGCGAACCTTGCAATAGTAAAGTATTATATTTGAAATATATGGATTCTAAGGCTGTAAGAATCCTTGCACAATAGTTCACACGACCCCACAAAATGGTCTCGAATGACTCATATACACATGAGGTAGAGCACACACGCCTTGTGTGTGTTTTTTTTTGTTGAGAGGGTGATGTAAAAAATAATTGTAGTAGAGAATCTCTCCCTCCCTCCCTCTTTATCTCTCTGTTTGAAATTGGCACGAGTTGGAGCACGAGCATATGTGGGATAATTCTCTTGAAGAAGAATGCAAATGGAAAGTTATCCAAACACAACTAGATACTAAATAAATATGAAATTGAATGTCTATTAGATACAAAATGGAGATGCGGTCATACAAATACAAAAGTTAATGGAATAGACGAAATCATGCCATAAAAAAATGCTCTAGTAATTCTTAATGTGTTCAGACACATTGCTATCAAAATATAGTAACAAGATAGGCATTGGTCATATACTCATACTTTTGTAGCATTCATATTTGAGATTCCATTGAAAGCATAAGTTTCTAGTCATAAATGAATAAATACTTGCCTTGAATTTTCAAGTAAAGTATGTTTAACAAAATTACACTAAATGGGCCATTATATTTCTTATTTCATGAATAAACGACCTAGATAGTCTAGTTCAAGCCAAAATGTGGGCATTTGGCATGATTTTGATGATGTATGTGCAAAATATTGGTTGAAGAACGAGATATGGAACTTCCTTTGGATATGATCCACTCAAAGTAGGAAATTGTCACTCTAATAGTTAATAGTTAAAGAAAGGCAACATAGGCAACCGAAACAATCAAAGTTAGCATATGTGATCATTATTAGAGTTAAAGAAAGACAACATAGGCAACACAAACCATCAAAGTTAGCATATGTCTTCATTATTCCTGAGAGCATCACCAGAAATTAAACCCACAACCTAGAAGCCTAAACAGTACATGCATTGTCATTATTGGAACTTAATAGAGGCAAAAGTCACCATTGGAATTAATATAAAAAGCCTTTTCAATATAAAACTATAACTTTAGTGAGCCCAAAGTGCATAGAACTTGTTCAATAGATACACAACAATAAATTGT